>JASSUY010006406.1:0-25150 GCA_032466535.1 Forpus xanthops
TGAGCGCGGTGCGGAGCGGCGGGACGGGCGCGGGGACCCGCGGGACAGGGCGCGGAGGAGAGGTGACCGCGGCCGCACATCCGCCGCCCCTGAGCTGATTGAGGAGCTCCGGGGCTCGGGCACATGGCCGCGGGTCGGGGGCTGCGCCGGGAGGGACAGGGGGGAACCGGGGCGGTACCGGACGGCGCCCTGGGGAAGGGAGGGAGGGCGGACACATAGAGGCAGACGGACAGAGACAGCCGCGGCTTGGCCGTGCCCCCGAAGTCAGCGACCTTCCCGGAAACTAGCATTTCCACGGTAGAAACAAATAACCCTTTCAGAGCAGCCGGCATCCTGGCTCCGGCAGCACGGAGCTCTCCCTGCCCTCCCCTTCCCTAGCGGTACTGAAACACGCTCCGGTACCGCTTTCCTCACGGGATCCCAAACGCTCCTGCCTGGGACGGGGCTAGCCATGCCGAGGCAGGGGGAAGGTTGGAGCGGAGACGGGGCCGTGTCGCTGCCGGTGTGCTCGGGGAGGACCTGCCCTGTTCTCCTTAAGAAATGCTTTCTGTCCGTACCGAACTTGTTCTGTACGTTCTCATGCTGTGTGTAATAGTGCTTCATACTAGAGTAATTCTGCCTTTATGTACGCTGGAATAGTTCTTCCTCATTTGCTAGTGCGTGCACAGGTGCCTAAAAGCACTTTGTGAAGAAAGCTCTGTGTTCTTCGTCCTCTCATAGGTGTTGAACACTGTAACTTCTCCGGCTTAGACCGCAGGTCTGCATCCCCACTAACACCCGAGGGTCCCCATCTGTTGTGCTCCTTTCTATGTTACTTTTCCCCTTATCATAATATACCTGGAGTTAATTGCTTTAAGTGACAGGTATCCATGGAAGGAATCTGACTCGGCTGAATGAATGTCTCATTCTAGTAACTTGAATGTTCCGGCTGGCTTGATCTGCATCTCATACTTGGGAGGGTTGCAGAAGGAAAGTGATTGTGAGATGCAATACAGACTCCTTCTGTGGCAGTTGCTAGAGGTGGAAAGCTTCTCTGGAACGACTTGTAGGTGGCAGCTGCCTGGTTTAAGGTTTTAGATAGTGACAAATGAGTAGATGTGCTTGGTTGGTGGGACAAGCTGTGAAAGCAGTGCCACATCTTAGAGTAAGTGGGAAGAAAAGCAGTAGTCTTTCATCTCCTTTTGGAGCAATAGACAATTACCAGTTGTCAGCACCTTTTCAAAATCTACTTAAGCCTTGCAGAACTCAAGGGTTCTTAAGTTTTAAGTAAGCCCTGATATGGCAACCACTGTCATAACACTGAGGGATTTTCAGTGATGATACCGGGTGTAATCCTGTGTTGTAGGGAGGGGCTGTGTAAATATAAATCTCTCCGGTTGTGCCTGGCAGGGACCAGTGGAGTGCTGGGCTGTGCTCATCTCTCCTGTCAGATGCCTTTATGCAGAGGTGAGATTGTTTTAGCCTTGTTCCAGCAGTGTTCAGACATTTGGCGTTTTCCTGTTGGTTGTAGTGTCATGTTCTTATGGGACCCAGCTTTGCTGTGCTGGGAATTGCTTTCTAGGAAGTATACAAATTCCTGTATCACTATCAAAGTAGTCTGCACCAAATGCAGGAGAAACCAACTGCAGCAGCTGGTCACAGTCACAGAGCAACATCTGAGCTGCATCTCCTGTGTGCTTCAGTCCATTCCCTGCTCCCTCAGCCGAGTGCTCTTACCTGGCAGTTCTGAGTGGTTCCAGGATGGAAGATGTTGAGGATCACTGGGCTGGAGTACTTTTCCTCCCAGGCTAAAAGGAGGAATGGGTAAGGGATGTTTGCAGTGTGCTTTCAAATAGCTAATGCCTTCTGTAGGACAAATTTACACTTGGGTTACTGGTGCTGCAGAAAATGTGAAGTGCAGTGTGTCTTTCTAGGTATGGTGTGTCCTACTGCCCTGTGTAAGTGATGCAAGTGGAACTAAATCACTTGTCCCTTCATACAAGCTAAAGAACCATTCTTAAAGGCTTATTTGTCTGTTCCTAAAACGTTGCTGTGGGGAAAACCATTTGTATTGTGCTTTGGCTTACCTGTATCAATGACAGCCAGATGTGGTTCATTTCTCAGAACTGATCCAAGTGGAAACACAGCAAGCAAAACAAATAGGGAATTCCTCTAGAGCAGCTTAGTGTGAGCACATGAGCATCTCTGCCTGCACAAGCAGTACAATGGCACAGGAAGAAATGTCGGGGATCAGGTGGGGACTGCCCTGCTGGTACCAGCAAAGCTTTGTACTGGCATAAAGTGATTGCAGTTACAGCATGGTTTTCTTCCATTAAGGGTTTTACTGTGTTATACACTGCTTTGTAAGCAATTCCTGAGTGATGTGGTTGGCTTTCACTAGGATTACTACCCCTGGCTTTGACAGAAACCATACACCTCACCTTCTGTCATCTTTTCTGGTGGATGAGGTTTGC
Source organism: Forpus xanthops (assembly GCA_032466535.1). Taxonomy (NCBI): domain Eukaryota; kingdom Metazoa; phylum Chordata; class Aves; order Psittaciformes; family Psittacidae; genus Forpus; species Forpus xanthops. Next base: position 2,454 of record JASSUY010006406.1, read on the forward strand.
AGGGTTGTCTCTGTGAGATTGTAGCAGTTATTCTCCTGCCTGGAGGGAGCCACTTGGACTGATGGAATGATTTCCCTGCTGGAGAATATCCTCTGTCCTCCTCTGCATACCTTACTCCTTGCTGATGCATCAGCAGGGTAAGGTGGCCAGCTCTTCCCAGGAAGCATTACTAAAGACGTAAGCAAGCAGTGTGGGTAGATTTAAGAGGCTAAATACATTTATTAATGACAGAAGGTTCCGAGTGGACAAATCTCAAGTCATTTGTTGCAACTGAGTCATGTTCTGGGGGGGGTGGCAGGTATGGTAGTCTTTAAAGCCCTGCCCTGTGTTACTTAAATGCTCTTCAAGGAGCAGCAGGGCCAGCACCTTGTCTGTTAATATGTATTTTCAGTGTAGTCTGTCCTATATTAAATCTCTGTACTGGAAGGCAATAAAGGTTAGTATTTAGAACTCCTGTGACACTCATGCATGCATGGCTGGCTCTTCCTGCCAGCTCCTTAGGAAAGTACGTGATCACATGCAGCACAGGACAAGGGGAATGGCTTTAGCCTGCCAAAGGGGGGGATTGAGATGCGCTCTGAGGCAGGAGCTCTTACCTGTGAGGGTGCTGAGGCACAGGGTGCCCAGAGAAGCTGCGGCTGCCCCATCCCTGACAGTGTTCAAGGCCAGGTTGAATAGGGCTTGGGAGTAACCTGATCTAGGGGAAGATGCCTGTGGCAGGGGGTTGGAACTGGATGAGCTTTAAGGTCCTTTCTAACCCAAACCATCTGTGATTCTAAATGAACAGCCTAACTGGGACACTCGCAGCCCTTTAACCAGTACATTGACCTTGGTCCAGCTTGGCCACCGCCCTTCCTGTGATTCAGTTCAGCTCCTGATAATAAATGCACATAGATTTTTAGCATTTGGCAGTACCTTTGGACTGTTGCAATATTTGCCTTGTAGGCAGCAAGGTCCTTTAGCTGTGAGATACACCAGCCTGCAGTTAGTGGGAAGTTTTGTTATCAAATGGGCAGTGTTACTGTATGTCAAAGAATGTCAAAATGTGTTCTGATTTTAGTCAGAAAATGGATAGTCTATCAATGAGAAAAAAAAAAATCATCCATCTGTGCTGTCTAAAAAGATAATTTCTTTTTCCTTTCTCCATAACAGAGCTTTCTGAAATCACTGCTAAGCAAAAAGATGCATGTGGGTAAACCCACAGTTTAGCTGTTGGGATGCAGAAGGGACCTTACAAACTACAGCTGATTTAAAAGGCTGTGCCTTTAAATTTATGTTGGCAGTTTTCTTCTGAAGGCAGTTTAAAGTTTACTTGGGATATTTGACTCTGCATTTCCTTGTAGTGCTCTTGCATCTGACCAGAGATTTCACCCTTACAAAAGGTAATAGAGATGTGGCCCTAATCTTTGAGATGGTGTGGACTCATGGCTGGAGAAACAGCCATTGTAGTGGTTTTAAGGCTTCAGGGAAACCTTTGTGCCTTAGCAGCTGAGGTTGCATTTCATTAGTTAGAGTGATCTGTGGTGCCTGATGCCAGCTGACAATCACCAGGTGTATCGGGCCATTTTACTAATGAAGAGGAGGATTATGGAAGGAGCTGTAATTCAGAGCAGAGAACAGTGACAGAGAATATTGGTGAGCTTACAACTGCATTTTTCTTCTTCATTACCATATAGTCAATATATTGTGGTTGTCTTTCTGTCGGTGTTCATTACCACCTGCTCTAAATGGGCTGTTCCTGCCCAAGAAAGAATCACCTTTGCATCAGAGTTATAATGACAACCTGAGACCAGAAACTCCACTCTCAGTGTGCTCATTGTTCATGGCTAAAGGGTTCAGTTAAGTAAATGTCCAGTTCTATCCCAAGGAGACAGTGATCTGTTTAGCTTTTGAGCAAATTAAATTCCACTGAAACAGTAGAACTGGCACTACAGAAGTAGGAGGGAAACTATTTTCCATCCTAAAGTGTGTCTTTGTGTAGTTGTTGTGAGCTGGGTCTTTTCAACTGGCTAACAGTAACTAATAACTTCTACATTATACAGCCCACAGTGAGTCATTGTTTACTCAGGGAAATGAGTCTCAACAGCCAGACTTGTTTGCTAACTTTAATAACTGAAATATGCACTTCCACACATCACAAGGCAGCACACTGTCATCAACATCTTGAAACCAAAACCTGATAACAAGCACCACCACACAGCCTTCTGTTACAAATAGTAGTGCTGCAGTTCAGGTTCTGACTGCAGCAAAGGCTGATGCATCGAATGGTGCAGTTTTGAGAAAAGAGAAGATTTCTTGCACAAAATTCTTTTTGGGTTGTTTTTTTCCTAGAGTTTTATTGAGCTTTCCAAATTCGAGACCAGGAAAGTCTCTGTCCACACTGCTTGTTGTTTGAAATAACAGCTTGTCTTATGCTCTGAGGACTTTCGGAGGCTGTTCGGAATTGCCTTTTCTGCAGCTTGGGAGGGAAAGCCACACCTTTGCACCAGGAAGCCACGAATTCCTTCTCTGACAGAGCTGGAACTTAGACAGCAAAGCAGATGTTTCTTCTGCCTTATGTGAACACTGAGTTCAGCTGTGAGCAGTTTTCTTCGCTCCTTACCTGCTGCTTTGTGTTAGCACCTTATTGTCTCACAGGTGTTACAGGTACCCTTCCTACCCACCATTAATAAAGATTATAACAACCATCAGGGTTTGTATCCCTGATTGTTTTTGATGTGCAGACCAAGCAATGCCAAGTGCACACAATGCAATATAATCGTCTTTCTCTCCATTGCTTTGTTCCTGTGGGAATGAAGTGGGGGCAGCTGAGCATGCCTGGCTTGCGTGGGAAGGGTGTTTGGACCATTCAAATGCAACTTTGAAGCTATTTCTTCCTTTTGGATTGATGGATTTCTGAATTTTACGCTCAGTTCTCTTGTTTTCCTCCCAAGCTACAAAGCACCACATAACTAAAACAGTACTGCAGCTTAGAAGAGAGGATGCAGAGCAGTATGAACACTGGAAAAGCAAAGTAATGTATCATGAGGAGCTACTTTTCTATCCGTAGCACCTTTCCAAAACCAACAAACAAAATCCAAGTGCCTATCACATTTCTCAAGTGGGCCACAGACTGCATTTGAAATAGTATATTCAAAATAGACATTCTTGATTTCTCCTTGAGCTCCAAGCCTTTGGGTGCACAGTTTTGTTTAAATAGAAAGGAATACTTAAGGTCTTGGATGAAAATGAGGGCAAATACAAAATATGTGACTTCCAACAGCCCCATTTTATTTGTGTATGGATTTTTTTACTCTTAGGGGAGGGAATTGATAGCAGAGAAGCACAGCCTGTGTTTTTGTGTGCCTGGTCATAGCACTCTGTGGGAATGCAGATGACTTTAATCTTGCTGATCTGTCTGGAAAGCTGCTGGATAGGAACTGGGAGCAGCTTCTGGAGCTATTAGCAAAGCTGGAGCATCTATATTTGTTTAAACAAGATTTGTTGGAGACCTTAGAACATTGAAGAAAAACACGTGAAGACATAATAGTCTGAGCACAATCTCTTTTAGCTTGATAAAGAAAACATGGGTTGAAGGCTATGGCCCGTTTATATATTTGGGTTAAGCTTTCCGATGTTGTCCCAAGTATAAACTAACGTGTTTTGAGATAACTCTGCCCTGATCCAAGGAAGAAGTATAAAAGAAAGGATAAAGATGAGCTGCTCTTCCTGGAGACTGCTGCAGCCAATGGCCACCTTGAAACTTTATTGCGTCAGTGAGAGCTACCAGAGCAGAGATGGCTGGAGCTGAGAGCTTGGCAGGTAGAGTGCTGGGAGTAAGGACTTGTGGCACATTGGTCATGAAGGCACCACATGATGAGGAAATGCTGCAAGAGATGCAGAGTTCTGTATGCAAAAACTCCTTGCAGAGCCAAAGGGGCGTGTTTGATCTCTCTTTAAACTGCAGCTTGACTGGTTGCCAAGTATCTGTTTCTGCTCTGATGATTCTATGTCTAGGTGGGGACATAATAGAGCTCCTTCAACCTTCAGCCTGGAACATATTCACCTGCCAGCTGCTGCTCTCTGAACCTCATCCCTGCTTCAGCTTGCAATGGGAGGAATATTCCACGAAGTGGCTCCGTGTAGGATGGGAATGTGAACTATGTCCAGGCTGAAGTCCATGGAACTCAAAAGCTGCACTCATGTAACTGTTTACTTCTTTCTAGAGACTTCAGTTAAGTTGGCTCTTTGTCACTGAATGTGTTTCTGTGCTATTAGAAATAGGGAGCACGTGAAAAGACCACATTGCCACCTGAGTGGAAGTGGAAGTGGAAGAAAATCAGTGTTGCTACGCATTGAGTGCATATGTTTGGAAAGAAATCATTTCCAAGCATTGTACAAGCAAGCTGTTACTTTCCAAGGGAAAGCTTTGTTGTAGCAAATCTTGCTTTTATTTTGGATAGGCTGGAAAGGTAAATTCTAAGATAAAGGTCTAAAGGTAGCTGTCAGGTTGTTACCTTCCTGGTATGAGTGGGGAATTTCTCTGGTTGATCTCCAGCACTGTGCTGAGCGCTGGAAAGTGCTTTTCAGGCAACACTTTCACTGGCCCCAAACCATATTATCGTAATTACAAACCACTTATCTGAGCTGATGGTGAGTCAACACAAATGTGACACGATGCTTGTTACAGTAGATAAGTCAGTGTTTAGTGTGGGTTGAGTAGAGATTTGTGGACTGATAGGGAATGGAAGGTTCATTTGGGTCAGTAAGTGGCACAGGGATGTGTGGAGTGAGCTCATCCCTCCTATGTGTAGTCAGTCCAGCCTCACCAGCCCTCATTTTTATTTGTCAGTTGTTCACAGTCCTGTTGAGTGTCAGACCAGTGCTAGCTGAGTGTGATTCTGCTGGCACATCTGGTGGGATGCATACCACTGCACCAGGTAATTTATATTGCTGATTCCCTGATTGTGAAACACTACAACCGACAGTCTATAGTCTGTGGCATTCCTGGTCTTGTCCTGGAGTCGGCTGGTGGTGATAATGCATCACTTCCCAAGGTTTTAAGTGTTTGAAGGCATGTGTATGTGTAAGAGCAGGGAATTGAGCAAGTGACCAGAGCACCAGAGCTTCATCAGCACTACTCTCACTGAAATGCCCTTTCTTTACTTGCCTGCTGGGAGGGTGTATTCTTGCAGTAACTGAGGTGAGCTTAAACTGACGTGGAGGTCTGTTTAAATTGGCTTTGCTGTAGATCTCTACTTCCTGCACGAGCATCTGTTTGACCCTTTGATGAATTAAGTGAAACCAAGTTTGGAATACAATGATGAAGTAAAAAGGACTCTTCTGTTTGTTTACTTCCCTGTCTCATGACAGAGCTGAGCAGATCTCAGTCCCAGGACAGAGGAGGGAGAGGACCATGATAAGCATAGCTGGGTTTAGCCTGCATCACAGTCCACTTACAGCCTGGGACTGCACTCTTACACTTTGGAGGACACATTCTGTGCTCTTTTTGTCTTGGAGAAGTGCTTGGAATGGAATGCTGGGGGAATGATGGCTTATGTAGCTGTTCTTATGCTACTAGGTTGTGATCCTTGAAGTCAGTGGTAGTGAGGAGTTTGCTAGAAGGCTCTGCAGTCACACTGGGGACACTTATGTGCCTTGCTGTGTGGGTGATTGGCACTAAACCCTCCCAAGCTGGCTGTGGAGCTAGGCCAGATGTTTGGAACATAAATGGTAATCAGTTGTCTTCTAAATGTTGGCTTGATTGAGATTTCTAAATAGAATAGAATACACTGTCTTCACTTCGTGCAGTGGGGATTCCCAAGCTATGATACCTATTATAGCTCCTGAGCAGTACAGTAACCATCTGCCCATGGAGTGCCTGCAGTGCTGTTGCCCATTACACGGTATTAGGTCAGGAATGGAGAGCACTGGTACAGACAGCTGGGGTGAGCACACTTAAACACTGAGCCAGGGGAAGCTGGTGTCTGTTCTGCTTCTTGCCAGAGCAGCATGCAGAGTGCCTGGGTTCCAAGCAGGGAGCCCACAGCAGCACGTCACTTGGGTACTGATGCCTGGAGTGTTTTGCTCCCTCTGGAACAGATGCACCTCTGCTGTTTCTCAGGATGTCTGGAGGGAGGTTGGGAGGACTGGAGCAATGGGAGCCTGGAGGGAGGACACTGTGTCCAGCTGGGTATGCAGGGGTCATGGAATGGTTTATGTTGAAGGGACCTTAAAGCTCATCCAGTTCCACCCTCTGCTACCGGCAGGGACACCTTCCACTAGAGCAGGTTGCTCCAAGCCCCTGTGTCCAACCTGCCCTTGAGCACTGCAGGGATGGGGCAGCCACAGCTTCTCTGGGCACTCTGTGCCAGAGCCTCAGCACCCTCACAGGGAAGAGCTTCTGCTAAGATTTCATCTCAATCTCCCCTCTGGCACTCCCCCTTGTCCTGTCCCTACAGGCCCTTGTCTAAAGCCCCTCTTCAGCTTTCTTGTCAGTGCCCTTTAGGCACTGGAAGATGCTCTAAGGTCTTAGAGCCTTCTTAGGGTGAATGCTCTCTTTTGCACTGCTCTTCCATGGCTCAAAAGATTCAAAGAACTGTTGGGCCCTGTGGGGGTTCTAGCAAGGCATCTCTGTGGGGTAGTAGGACAAGGTTACTGTGGCATCTGAGCGTGTTGTGATAGACACAGGCAGAAAGGGTGAGGGAGAAGGAAATCATTTTGCTGCCAAAACCTTTCATGTGAGAGGCTGGATCTGGATGTGTGCCCTTTCTGGGTGTACACACAGGTTCCTGCGGTCTGTAGCTGCTGTTGCTGTCACCACCAGTAGTGGCACCCAAGTAAACAAAATTGAGGAATGCCATCCTGCAGTAGGAACTTCAAGAGGCTATTTCTAGATGGAATTGAAGCTCCATGGACTGTAGCTTCATTGTGAGGGCAGAAGGCAACCAAAAGTGGTTTGGATTGGAATTCTTTATACGGTATTATTGCTAATGCTGTAGTAGGCGGCTGGATTGAGCTATTTTGGATGCCATACTAGCGCTCTTGTTAAAGAGGCTTCATAACAAGTTGGCAGTGGTTGGTACAAGCCCATATTTTTAGATGTTGTGTTGATATTTCCCCCCCTCCCCCAGAATAGAGATATTCTGCCAAAAGACCAAGAAACAGCTTTAGAATGTGTATACTAAATATCCCCCAGCAGGTAAGCTGGAGCAGCAGAGGGAGCAATGGGTTAGCACCTGGGTTAGTGAAGTTTGGAGTGATGAGGTTCAGCTTTGCAGGAAGGGCAATACCTGCATGTTGCTACTCCTGTGACCCATCAGCTGTTCCAGCAGACAAGTGTGTGCTGCCCATCACTGATACAGGAATCCCAAGAATGGGAAAGACTCTGGAATCCCAGCTCTGTGTGCCTGCCCTTCCCTTCCTCCTCCAGGGGCTAGTGGAAGCAGGAAAGGAGGTCAGGTTTGAAGTCCAAAGAGGAAGAATTTGTGAGTATATAGCAGATAACGCCCATCAATCACTGTACTTTGCCACTCCCCCCCATTGTGGAAAGTATGATTAAAGTCAGCTGCTCCGCCCTGGCTGTCTGAACCTCATACATGCCTCCCAAATGCCAGATTCTCTTCATTCCAGGCTGCTGACTTCAAGAAGGACTTGCTCTGACAAGCTGGAAATGAGGACTGGCAGCTTCGTCTGCAACTCAGAGGCTTTATCTCTCTTAGACGCTCTTCCTAACATTTCCCACAAACACTGTTGTGCTGGTAAGAGCTGTTGTATGCCCAGGATGCCATCAGACACTTATGAATAAAGCTTTATGTTGTGAAACTACTTAGGCAGGGAAAGCTTCCTAGAGCAGCTGGCATCAGGCCTGCGGCAGAGCTTGCTCTCCTTGTGCTTCAGCCTCATTACTTGGGGAGTGGTAAACAGAGTCGGCTCAGCCTTTTGATTGTCTTGTCCCCCTACCAAGAGCTGGTGTTTCCTTCATTCAAGTTCTGTCATCCAGCCTTCATCTCCTACTCTGTTGCCATCACCTGATGATGCATTCATCTACAGTGTGTTCCTTCAGTTCATCACCTTAGCCCCTCTGAACTCCTGCCTTCACTTCACTGGGGCAAGGACAAGCTCCTTCACTTCTAGGATTGCTCTCGCTCCATCAGCAACTTGGGTTTCCCTGTTCTTGCCTCCTGATCTTGCCTCTTAGCATTATTGCTTCACTGTTGCTTCTGCTCGCTGAGGGATGCGGCTGTACCCACTGTAAGGGGCTCTTTATTGCATGTGCTTTTAAGCTGTCTGCTTATGCTGCATATTCAACCCGGAGTATTTCTACTCCCTTGCCCATCTTAATCAATTGATGAACTCGGCCTTCAATAAATGTTTTCACAGAGTGCAGCCCATTTAAGAGATACCATAATGGTTCCAGGGAGCGACTGTGCCAGTAATTGCAGGATGGCCAAGGCCTCATTTGGATGTTGTTTTTGTTTCAAAATGATTATTAGAGCAAGTAACTTTTTACATTCATATAATATTTAACATATGAAGTTGAGATAACCTTGATGCAGTAGGGCATGAACCCTGATAGAAAAAATCAAATTGGAGTGGTCATTATGGTTGTGACATGATTTCTGCTTAGCAGAGTGTCTTGGATATCATCATCATACAGCTTGAGAAGCAGCTCACCAATGTTAGTTTCTGTTGTGGAGGGTATGTATGTGTATATAAGACCTACCAGTATCAAGTGCCTACCCAGTACTTCACAGACTTCACAACTGGTTGTTAATAGACAAAACTGAGGGGGTTTTGTCTGATTTTTGAGGCGGGCTGTTTCCACAGGGGCTGTGACCTTGGCTTAGGGCCGCATAACTGACCTTGTTGAACAGAAAAGGTTTCCATCCCACTATTTCCAGGTCCTAGTCCTGACCATGGAACTGTGCTCTCTGAAGATTGTGGGGAAAAGCTGGGTGAAGCAAAAGCTCTCATTTCCCCTTATCTAGCTTAATGTGAGCAAAGAGCACACAGCTCTGATGCAGTGATAGGAGAGGATTGGAATCAGCGCTGTAGTGAAGATTTTGAACAAGAAGCCAGCATGAAGAAGCAGGATAGCATTTAACCTCTGTGTTTTATTCATCCTGGAGCAAGTGTAATTGAAAGTGACACCTCTATAATTGATGAAGTATCTTTTTACCATTTGTTTAATTACCAGTTTCAGTATCTAGAAAGCAGCAGATCAATAATTTACAGTGATGAGCTGCCCTGTGTCCCTCTGTTCTTCTAGTTCAACCATACAAACAGCAGCTCCTGAAACAAACCCTCATGCTTTAATGCTTTTCTTTAGGTGATTTAGAGGATCAAAAATGATTCTGCCTTGGCAGTGTCTGAAATCTGTTAGGAATTGGAGGCAAAGGAACCAAAGCTGCTGCTGTATGTATTTCTTACATTATAGGCTTTGATTTTAATATGACCTTTCTTGAGACTCTTGGATCCTTCTGTCAGGTTAGAGCTCAGATTCCCTTGTGATCCTGCATGCCTCACTTTCCCCAAGGGCACCTAGAGAATCTATACCTGTCAAATCAGAGCAAGGAAAGTGTTTCTTTCCTGGTGGGATGAGGCTTCCGGCAGTTCCTCTTGTCATCACAGCTGCCATGGACAGGAGGGTTTCCTCAGACAGCATCAGAACAAAAGATATCCAACTTCCAAGAGATCTCCCAAACCTTAGTATGGAAAGTTTATAGGAGTATAATGGTGTCTGTATCAGCTGTAGGAATTCCTTCAGGATCACAGCCCAGAAGTAGTTTGTGTTTATGTGGTAGATGTAAAGGGCCTGCCTGGGACTACCAGCTTTGTTTGCCTCAGCAGGATTTGTGCAGTTTTTCAACCACACAATGTAGGACTGTAAGTAAATCAGAGAGAGAAAGAAAGGGTTTGGACCTGGCCACAGCTGGGGAATGAATGTTTCCATTCACTGCACAGGCCCATGTTTATCCAGATGTGGAACATGCGTTCCTGAGAGCCACAAAGGAATGGGCTCTGTGGTTATTCTTTAGTGTGTGTTTTGTCTTTGGGTTTGGTTAAATTGATGTCCTGATGATGCAGAAAATGCTGAAGACACTGTGAGCAGTGTAGTGCAGTTCACCTGAGTGAGCAGGGAACCAAAACCGTGTCTTGGAGATGAGAGATCCCTTACATTTCAATGAGTGCTTCTGAGCTGCAAGCCAGTGATTTTAATCTTGATTTAATGCAGTTGTGATTCAATGGGAGTATCGCTTTTTAGTCAATATTCTGGATTGTTTGAGGAGTGCAGGCTGATGCTGGTGGACGTTGGATAGCCTTCTGTAATGATGTTGGTATTTTCCAGGCATCCTGGAATACTTTTACCAACGTGATTGGCAGCTCATCATTCCCTGCTTACTGTTAGCTAAAGATTTATCTATTTTGGGGTAAAACTGTTTGCAATTCCCAGACTTTTCTCACTGGGGGATGTGTGGGGTGCTGTCAGACTGGTCAGAAGGAGATTACCTCAGACAATACCCTTCATCTGGTGGCTTTTACCCTCCTTTTCAGAAGCAACAGGGTAAAGGGAAGCAGCTCAGACATAAGCCAGCTGCAACATCATCTGTCCACGTGCTCCCTGTTGGTTGCCAGGCCTGAAGCCTGACACGCTGCCAGAAGCCAGTCTGCACTGCATGTCTACTTGTCTTTGGTCTGCTTTTGGAAACTGCTTAGGCCATTGCTTTTAGCATAATCTGGAATTTCTACACATTGTTGCATGGTCTTATTATGGGCTCACAATCCAGTTTTACTCCAGACTGTTGAAACTCTTCAACTTTTCATAAAGAGCTTATGCCATGGTATTAAATGTAAAATGCTCTTTGTTCCCTTACAAAGAAGGGTTTGAAAGAAGCTCAGTCCCGTATGTGTTCCTAATAGTTTCATTAGGATTTATTTATAACTTTTCACTGTCCCAAAATAACTGCCTGCCTCAGGCCAACAAAGTCAGTTTGGGACAGAGGGGAAAAAAAAGCCTGGTGGAAGTACAGATTGTGCCTGTAAATCATCAAATCAAAACCTCCTCCACTTGTTTGAATGGCTGAAGCCTTGAATGTGCCCTTTCTCTGGGCTGGCAGAGTGGTTCCACTCTAGTTTGTAGTTTGCTTTCAGCATTGCAAAGTTTGCATTAAAGAAGAGGCACACCCAGGAGGAAAGTAAGAACTTGTTTCTCCCAGGTGTCACCCACTCCTGGCAGCAGAACTGAGTGTCGCAAGAGTTGTTGCAGACTGGGCTGGATCCATCTTTTCCTTAAGGAGCCTATAGACATTACATGCAACAACCCCGACAGATGCTACTGAACCATATGGAGCACTTCCCTGAATTTGAGGTTCAGATTATACTGATTTATGCTACTATAAGCTTTCGATACTTGGCATTTTGTTATCAGAGAAACGGGATTGGGATGGAGGAATAGTTATCGGGGCATCACTTGGGTACAAGCTGTTTTATAAACATCCCCCTCCAATTTCAGGCAGTATATTCCATATGTGGAATATATTCTCCGTGTGCTTTCCAGGATAGTTTTAGCCATTTATCCTTTTCTGCCATTGGAAGCTTGACTACACTAATATAATGTAGATATTACCTGTGCTTCAGTCTCCCCAGAGCAGAAAAGTTCCTGGTTTTAACAGCAAGCCAGGAGTTCAACAATAGCTTTATTCAGACCTTATGAAAAGGAAAAGCTTCACATTAACTGAAAGAAACAATTCCATTTGGCTATTTTGGAGGGAGGTATTTCCTTTCTCAACTGTTTTCCACAGTACTAAGTGGTCTCAGTTTGGGTGTGGTTTGCTTTAATGCAAAACTACATTGATGGAAGTTGTCAGTTCCAGGAAAAAAGGACAGCTTAGGACAAGTCAGTCGAGTTTAGTTGTTTCCTATAAAGCAGTCTGATAGAGTAGATAAAGCTCTTGTTTGGATTTCTGTGTGATAGGTGTTGACATGTCAGACTGCCTTCCCCTAGGTTTCAGATTTAACCTGCTGCAGAAAAGAAAGTAGCTTAAACTTAACTGGTTTGGTGTCAGAAGTTCTGAACAGACAGTTCCTATGTTTAGAGAAGAATTCTTCAATCATCATTGGTGGCACGGGGGAAACCTGGGATCCTGTTAATAGAACATTCATAGGGATGGTTGATCTCTGCTTCCAGACTCCCAGACTCATACCCATGATTGTTCTCCCTTTTTAGAGCCTTATAATGGTTATGGAGCAGTTATTACATGAGAAAAGAGGTATAAGGGTATTAAAAGGCATTCTTTCTGTAGCTAGTTTTCCCTAAGTCATAACCACTCACATTTACTGGTTCTGAAGAAAACCTGCCTGTTGCTGCGCTTGTTTCCCCCTCTCTGTGCAGGCAGGAATGTCAGTATTGAATTGGTCAGAAACTAAAAGGTCAGTTTAAAAAGCTTCAGGAATCGAGATGTCCCCAGAGATAAGCCAAATCTGAAACATCCTCTTGGGACAGATTTGCTGCATACCCAGGAAAGCTTAACACACCCTTGAGTGCACACCCTTTTCTGGCTCAGTAGTGTGAGGATAAGGGCAAGGTATGAGCAACTGGTGAGGAACATACCTGAAAGCCAGGTTACACTGGAGCAATTGTCTGGAACAGTGCAGGGAGTTGTAAATCTCAGCTATGTTCTCAGAAGCTCCTAATGCTATGATGTGTTTCTGCTGTTAAAACTCTTACATCTCATGTGTGAGTCTTTCACAAGAGTAACTTGGCTTGCTGCATTTTAAGGCTCTCAGCCTAATGTTACTGTGTCAAACTGACCCTTTCAGTTCAAGCAGATCTTAACTAGTTATCACATTAGAAATCTTGGCTGGGATTTGGTCCACTAGAAGCTGTGCAACTCTGGATTTGTAGACATAGGATGGAGCAGGGCTGCAGATAGCAAATGATTTGTGCATTTTGCCACAACCCATCTTTTGCTCTCAGAAATAGAAGTCTGGGTGATAAACCTGTCTAGGAATGTATATTGTGCTCATTTCCATGGCAGCTGTGGGACTGTGTCAGACTGTTTGCTCAGCAAGCTTCTCTGGGAGCTGGCCTTATCCAAAGGCAAAGCAGAGATGGAAAGATACCCCTCACTGGGGATCACAGGGCAATGTTCCAGTGATGTCACTTGATCCAAGTGAGGACTTTGTGAGTGTTGTTTCATTTGTATACGAAGAAGGAAAATCTCTCTTTAACTGGACTTGCAGGTTTTGTGTCTGATGGAGTGACAAGAAGTGTGTGTTGGAGCTACAGTTCCAGCTGCATCCAGAAGTCAGTCTGAGACATTCACAGCTGCTTGTAGCTGCGTGGAACTGTCTGATGCTGGAACTGCTGGCTTGTGAGACATTGCACACAACTGTGTGGGAACAGTTTGAAAATCAAGCTAAATGGCTTCTTCCACGTGTGTCCAACATCCTCACGGTTTAAAACAAGCAAGAGAGCACTGTCCTAGTCACAAACTCTTGTGCTCCACGGGTTGACTGCCCAGGAAGGGCAGGAAGGGGAGCTGTCAGCCTTCCTTCTGCGTTAGCACTGGCCACGTCATGCTTTCGGACGTGGCTGTGTCTTTTCCTGCCCTTTCATATCAGAGATGTGCTCAGCCTTGTTCTGCAGGCGCTGTTTTGTAGGTTTAAAAGTCTTCTTTCTATTTTTTCCTCCCATGATAGAAAAAGGACACAGCAGCCTTAATCTGTCCATTCAGTTTTCTATTCTGGGCTGGGGAGAGGCCCCTCTCTGCTCAGGATAGTGGAGTTTGAGGTTGAATACTGCCCACCTTTGGTGAGGGAACCTTAGGTTACTGCATTCTGCCTTCCTGGAGAGTACTGATGTGTGAAGAGCCTGCCTTGTGTCCCTCCTCAGTACACTTCTATATTCTTCTCTTCCAGACTGCAAACAGTTTAGTGCTGATCTGGCCTTATATAGTCATTTCCTATTATTAGAAACATTTCCTTGGGATCTTGCTCAGGGAGTAGCAGAGGGAAATCCTGTTTCCTTCATCTAGCGTGCAGGCAGATCACCACTCTTCACTCTTTCCTTATCTAGTGGTGATGGAACAAGAAGTTTTTGTTATGATGTGCTTTCCAGTCTTAATTCCTTTCTAACACTAAACCTCTTTTCAGAAATGCAGGAAAAGGATTTTGAAGGAATAGGAACTGTCAGCCACCTGTGTGAGCTGTAAAGCATCGTCCACAGCCTATATGTTCTGCCTGTTCTTTCTCAGCTCTATTTCAGCTCTCAGATTTACTTGTCCCGATGCTTTGGATAACCAATTCTCTTACTCATTCTGCCTACTCTGATAGGATGTTTAACCTGAATCTGTGAGGGCATTGATACAAAGCTCACGGCTGTGTTAAAAAAGAGAAACAACTTAATGAGAAGTCTCTGTATGCAAAGAGAATGTGTTTTTAAGGGAGAGGATGGTCATGGAAAGCGCAGAGATATGCGTGGCTTTGAACACTTAATTTTTCCTGTGAAAACATTTTTTCCCCTTAAAAGGAAGATGTAGGTCCTGCCACTGGGAGGGACTGTTTAGAAAGTCAGTTGGGAGGAATGCACATCAGCAGAACTGAGTCAGGCTGTTTGTATTAACAGCTCCCTCCAAAAGGGCTCTTCTTGCTCTTGCCACAGGCGCTGCAGGGGAGCTGCTTGAAACGATGGTATCAAAGTAATGGCAAAACAAACCAGCTGAATTAACTGTTGTTTCAAACTCTGTGCTGTTGAAGTGAGCTTGACAATGACTGTTGGATTCAGGACGGGCAGAGTGTGTTTGTAAATCAACTATCTCACAGTTGCCCTGTAAAACAGCCACTAGAGCTGTAACAGGGATGGAGCGAGAGCAGCCTCATGTACAAGACGCACTGGCATCATATTAAGGGCATCTGGTCATTATAAAGCAGGACTTTGCTCTGATCATCAAAGCCACTCATCCATTTCTCTTTCACTGCTTCAGCAGAGAGCAACAACAAGGAAAATTTATCTCAGTTTGTTAGATTAACCCAGTTCTGGTTTTCACTCACGTCACAAACCCAGAATTATTGTGTGTGTTCAGGAGCCATGACTAAATAGGAGCGCAGTGCATGTGCTTTAAACCTGCTGTGCCTCAAATGCAGCTATCATCAGGGGTAGCAAAATAGAGACTGATGCTTACAGAGACAGAGTAGGAGTCCCAGGAGAGGTCTCCATCTTCGTGCTTTCTAATACTCCATTTTTTGGTGATATTCTTGTTTATTGGTGCAAGACCAAGCTTGGGCAGGAAGGAAGTTTAATGTTTTCACTGCTGAAGCTTTCTGGAAACAAACAAAACCAGTATTGACAGTTTGAGGTGTTCCAAAGCATAAATTAGAATCCAAAAGAATCATTTAAATATACTTTTTGTCTTCTGGGTTTTTGAACCCTTTTGGCCACACCTTAACATACTGCTCAGCCTTTGTCTATGAACGTACAAACGCATCCACACAGAATCAGAGCATTCTGAGAACTCGTGATGTCATGAAGTTTGCAGGAAAATTAAGGAACTTTGCCATCTCGAGACACCTTCTGTGTGAGTATAATGGACTTCTGTTGTAGGTCTGCAGTTCCAGAACTGACCAGTCGTGTCTCCAGGGACCAATGTCCTAGGCTTCTGTTCCTAGTTACTTGTTTGGGGGACATCTGGCTGCTGTCTGCGTGGGGACAGAGGAGATGTGTTAGCACAAAGACAGGCAATTCTAACCAGGGCTGATGGTATGGGGAGGAGGTTCTGCCTCCTTATAGAGCCTGTTGCAATATTTACTGCTGATTCTTTGGCAGGGCATTGGTTTATGCAGTTGTGCAGTCAAATGTCCATCTCTGCTAGAACAGAGGTTTTTCCCTAAGGAGTGGTCCAGATGTCCCTTGGAACCTCCAGTTCCTGCTATAGGGTGTCTTAGGAATGTGAGGCATTTTAAGCAGCTTTAGATCAGCACAGTCTGGACAGCAGGACACGTGGTAGGTTAAAGAAATTGCTGTTTTCTAAGATGTTCCTCTGACCTGCAAGAGGAACGACCCTTGAATTCCTGGGCTGTCGAGGGTGGTTTCTTTCCCATGGTATCTTTGCCAAGTGCTTTCTAATTATGGAATGTGTGTTATTCTGGAGTTGTTTTGCAAGGCAGAAATAGTGAATACTATAGAAATCCTGATAAAAAAGATAGACATTGATAGATGAACCTGACACCTTTTGCTTTTGGAATAACGTAGATGTGACCCACATTGATTTTTGGAATAGCATAAACCCAAACCAGCATCTCTTACCTCCAGATTTATATTGTGCGGTGGAATCTGCACAGGTCTGCTGATGGTTTCACTGGTTTTAGACTGGTTTTATGGGGCTAAACTGTTCTCTTCCAGCAGAACCACTGCTTGTGAGTGCAGCTCAGCAGGTCATGCACTGCTCTCTGTGAGCCTGCTGAAGCAGGGCTGACAGGAAGGGTTTCCAGTCCCTTTGCTTTGAATGTGGAATTGTATGCAGGGAATCAGCTGCTTATCAGCACTGAGCAGAGCAATCCCAGTGCTCTGATCCAGGTTTTACATGAGTCACTTCTGACTGGTGAGGCCTGGAAAACTTGATTCATACCTCTGCCTGTAGTTGCCTGTAGTGGCGATACAAACCCATCCAGCCATCCTCAGCAGAAATCACAGGCAAGGGCTGGGCTCCGTTGCTGAAAGGAAGAGCCTGGTTTTATCACATTAATAATCCAGGATCAAGGTCTTTTAGATCAAAATGATGCTGGTTATCTCTGTTTTCCAATCATATTTCCCCCCCCTCCTACTTTAGGCTAATGCAGGTGCCAACAGGAGCTGGGCAGTAGTTTGGCTGCAGAAAAAAGCTTTTTGAGTAAGGGAATTCCCAGTGAATAAAGGGTTCTCCTGCAAGGAAATAGCATTTCCAGTGCTGAGGTGTGTCCTGACAAGTGTTAGGAGGTGTGAACTAGGGGAAAGGTGAAGGTGTTAATGTGAAGATAACTCTCTACTAATACTTAACATGAATTTTATTGGCTGTTGTTTGGCTGCGATTGGACTGATTTGAGGAATGATGGTGGAGAGCTGACATTCTCCTCCTGAAGAACTGGAGCTGCCAGGCCACAGCTCTAATTATACTTGGAAAACTCCTGGATCAGGGCTTGTTGTTGAGACTCAGTGATGGCTCATATGGCTCAGGGGAACAGAGCTTATATTACCTTGGATCTTAGCTGTTCTGCACTGAGCAGGGCTTTGGAGTATCGTCCATTTCTTTCAATGCTCTGACATAGATCAATGCTAAACCCCTCTCTGAAACGTGTCCTGAGGCTGCCTCTGTTAATAATTCACCCAGCTCTTCAGTTGGCTGATAAAAGGAGTGAGTAAAAGTCATGCCAAAGAGAGTTGTGTAAGAATTGGGAGGTAAGGTTTCAATCACTTCTCAAAATGGAATCTGATGAGTGCAGAAGCGCTAGTGGCATCATAGCGCCCTTCAGAAGAGCTTCATCACAAATCTTTGCAATGGTTGGCACGTCTTTCCTGTGAGGAATGGCATCTACCATGGTCTCAATGCCTTGGGTCAGGGCTAATGAGAGAGGAGCATTGCACTGAACCACTGACAAACATCTACTGTGTTTCTTTGGTTTTAAATAGCCTCCTGGCTGAGTAGTGTCCTTGTTTTGTTTTACTTGTTTTAACTTTACTTTTGAAGCTTTTTAGCTTCTTGGTTTAAACCTCTTTAATGTTTGACTTTACCCTTTCTGTAATAGAAGCTGGACAGTGTGCATTTTGATACGAAGAAAACAAACCCCAAAGCAACCTTTAAGCAGAGCTAGCTTCACGTAGTGCCTGTCATGAAATATCAGCAGCTGAGGTTGGGAATGGTTTCATGACTGTTCAGTGGTTGGAGAATCTGCCTGTTGGTGCTGCAGGATTTGGGTGATGACTGTCATGAGGAGCCACTGTAAATGGATTCCAACAACTGAGAATGCTGGGCTAACTCGGTGCTGCACACTGCCTGGAGTCCTGCGGTCATAGCTACGTGAGACTACTACACCTGAACGTCAAAGAGGCTTTTTGGGGAAGGGAGATTGGTTTATGTCTTCTTTCTTCTTCAACCATGAGAAAAGCCTTCCCCACTTAGAAAAGAGAGAAACAGGTAACAAATATCCTCCTAAGAGTCTTGTGGTGACAAAAGGACATGATTGAGTTTGCCACCTCTGCTCACCTGCTTACAGTGATGATAGCTGACAGTGTGATACCTGATTTCGGAAGCATGCAAGAGATGTTCAGCAGATGCAAGGGAGTTTGCAGCGCTTTCTTTTCAGAAGGCCCATGCACAGCAGGCAAGATTCTATTCCCATTCATTTTGATAAGGTTCCTATGGAAAACTAAATGTTTTTTTGGATCAAGCTCATGTTTGCGCAGTGCAGATGTGACCATATGCATTTAGAGTAAGTGACCTCTGAAAATTCGTGTTCTTATCTGTAGGCTTAGACTAAGTTTGAGACCTTCCTAACTTCAGATGTAAGTCCAGTTTTGCTGTACCTGTAATTCATTTTAGGATGCACGCAGCTTAGATCATAGAGGGGCAAAATAATTCATAGAATCATTTTAGGTTGGAAGAAGTCTGTGGTCCAACCCCACTTTCAAACAGGGCCAATTTTAGGTCAGGTTGTTCAGGCATTGTCTGATTGAGTCTTAAATATCTCCAAGGATGGAGTTTCACAACTTGTGGGGCCCCTGTTCCAGTATTTGACAGCACTCACTGTGGAAAAAAAAGTTTCCCAATATCTCATTGGAATTTCCCTTCTTCCAGCATTCACCCATTGCCTCTCCTGCTTTCACTTTCCACCCAATGCTAGCAGAGGCTGCATGTATGCCCTGGCAGAGGGTGCCCAGAGAAGCTGTGGCTGTCCCTCCCTGGCAGTGTTCAAGGCCAGGTTGGACGCAGGGGCTTGGAGCAATCTGCTCTAGTGGAAGGTGTCCCTGACCATGAGAGGGAGCTGGAACCGAATGAGCTTTAAGGTCCCTTCAGCCCAAACCATGCTGTGGTTCTGTGATTGTTCTGTGTGTGACCAAACCCAGATGGCCTCAAACAGAAACAGTTTGCAAGGAATGGAGACTAAGGGCAACAGTGGCTTCAGTATGTCCTAGGAAGTGTCTTACTTGGTGTAGTATGGGTTATATTGTCATAAGGACCTTGGGGACCTCCACATAGAGTGGGTGCTCTGAGGGTGCATGTCTTGATGTTCCTGGAGTAGAATACTCCTGAGCCCCTATGCTAACAGTCTTTGCAAGAGCAGGTAAGTCAAACCACATCCTATCCTCAGACTCTTTGTGGTCTTTTGATTCACCAAAAGCATAATTACAAAGGTAACTGTAAGCCCAGGAGATTGTTTCTGCTGCTGTTGGGGTGAGTTGAGAGGAGGTTTGGGGAACCCTCTTGCTCCTGCTGTTGCTTCAGTGCAAACTTGCTGTCATGGAGCACATCTCTTCCTGTCCGGCTGCTGTGGGTTTGTGTGTTGGGCTCTGCACCAGCTTTTCCAGCGCCTGGGATTACTTTTCTTTCCGCTTTTCCCTGTGGTTAGGCACTCTGCAGGGAAGGCAGAGGACAGCTGACTGCTCTTGGCCTGCCTCTCCTGAGCTCTGCACACCCTGCTCTCCTCTTTGCTGAGGGGAGGAGAGTTCCTCTCCTTCTCCTTGGAAAACGCCCTCTCTGGGATGCTCCAGTAGGAGCTGGTGGGAGGGAAGGAGTTGTGACTGCACCGAAAATGTCATGAAAAAAAAAGGCAACTGACAGGAGGGAGAACTTGTCCTCAGATTCCTGCTTTTTGCAGCAGGGTGAACTCAGGCTCTGCGGGAGCTGCCAGGAGGCAGAGATGAAGTTCAGAGGAGCGGTAAGATTTGCTCAGCTCTCTTGGTGGGTTTGCAGCTTTCGGATGTGTATCTGTCCCTGAGGAAAAGGGAGACAAGGTTCCAGCAGGGAAGTGAAATGCTTTGCAAGAGATCCCTTCATTGGAAAATGGGTGTCTTCATTTGGAAGGGGTTGGAATGGGACAAAACCCCAAGGAAATGCATGTCTCAAGGAGGAAGCCAAGGTGGGAACTGAGCAAATGGGAAGAGAGGGGGAAAGCTGTGCTCTGTATTAGGGGAGAAGAAAGGGTGGAGCCTTTGCTTGGGTGGAAGGGGCTTGAGGATGTGAACATACTGGTGTTGGGCCCTGCTGTGTCCTTCCTAGGGCCATGATGAGCTCCTTTCTGTCTGACTACCACCCTCGGGAATGGCAGGAAATACCTACTTAAGGACTCACTGCCAGTCAGTTCCTCCAGGATGGAACTTTATCAAACTTTGTCCATGTTTTAGCAACAACCAGAAAGCCTGGCTTTGTGTACTGCATTGCACCAGAGGCTTAGGAAAGTATGTGGCAAAAGCTTGAGAAGACCAGGATTAGTACCTGGAGAAAGAGATGAGTAAGAGAGGAGGAGAAGTAGTACATGTACAATAATGCCATAGAGAAGACAGATCATGAGCTCCTTTCTTCTGTGTTGTAGCATAAGAAGAGGAATATTCAGTTGTGTTGGAAGTTGCCAAACTGATGCAATGATTATGTTTGTACAATGCATAATTGGGCCATGGAATTCACTGACGTTGGAAGATGCTGAGGTCAAGAATGAGGGAATGTTATAACAAAAGTGTACGTGGGCTTTTGGCTGGATGAGAATGTTCAGGGCTCTAATTGGCAACAACTTCCCAAATATAGGAAGAGGAGGATTAAAAACATCACGTCTGTGGATTTAAGCAGTAGCAAGAGTTGGAGTATCCCATACCTGCTCAATGTAGAGATCCTCATGTGCCAATGATCTAGTGTTGACCACTCTGAGAAAGAGCCTTGGTGATGAAGGAAAGAGCGGAACTTCTGGAGAACCTGCCTAGATGTGACAGCACATGTGAAGGTAGAGATGACAGTGCTTGAGAGGCTTGTGCTTGGTTTTCTGTTGGCATGGAGGATGGTGGAGCCAGAAAACTCACCTACAGCAGGAGATGGAAGGGTTGGTGATAGTGTGTGATAAGTGGTGTTGTCCAAGGCGGTGCTTGATACTCTCCAAGAGAGCACATGGGTGTGGAAGTGCCCTTCACATGCCCCAGGAATGCTCTGGAGGGCTTGTGCATGGAAAGTTTTACTATCTCTCAAAGACTTCGTGATCTGAAATGGTTGTGTGGGGTGTGTGGAATCTGGCAGGGAAGATGGGAACTTCTGGTGTGGGGAAGTGTGTGCTGCAGGAATAACCCACAGTATTGGTTGTGAGATGAAGGGATACATGGATTTAGAGGGAAATACAGTATATCCCAGAGCAGTGAAGAAGGATGCAGTGTAGGCACCCCATTGCTGCCAGCTGGGGGGCAAGGGGGAGCACATGCATCCTGTGGTTCTTACCTGTATGCTGCTGTCTGGGTTTCTGCTCCTCTCACCAGCTCAGGCAATGGCAAAACTTCCTTGGAAGGTCAATGATGTGAGATTTTGCTTCTTGTGCTCTCTGTTTTCTGCAGCTACTTGAGGGATGCCCAGGCCTGTACCCTGGGGGCACAGGTAGTACTGCAATGAGGAGTGATCAGCAGCATCTCTCAACCAGCACCAGCTTGTGTCAGCTGTTCAGGAGCAAAAATGTCAGCTCCCTAAATATAGAAATCCAGTGTATTTACTTTTCCAGCCTTGGTTGAGTTCCTGGTTTGTCTGGTTCATTTTTCTTACTGCTATTTTATATTTAGCTTGTTGATTGAAATATCAGCAGCCCCTCTGAGGGGTAAATGTTTTTGCCTCTCTTTTGAATCAGTTCTTACAACTCCCTTTTTCTTTTCACTACTGATTGCATCTCTTTTTCCATAACTTCCTCCTTATCCCCCCAAAAAGTAAAGTCTAGAAGATGTAATTCCATTATAAATATGAAACAAATGATGTTACCTGCTTGCCATTGAATTCCCACGCCTTGCTTTGGTTTCCGCTCCATTGTAATTTACATTTGAGCTCCTTGAATAGATTCTTACTATTCTAAATACTTACTATTTTCAAATGTCAGACATCATTGATTACTGTATTAAGTCATCAATAATTGCAGCAACATCTGCACCCTGCATTATTGCTTTTCAGAAGATGAAACTTTCGCTTTCACAGTGCTGTGCCCTATGTATTTGATAGATGCTTAAAATAATGCACACAGGGTGACCCATTGCTCCCATTTCCCATTACAAGAATTGGTCAAGGAAATAGCTTTTCTTTCTCTTTAATATAATTTCTTGAGTAGTGTGTTCTGTAGTTAGACCGTTCCAACATGTGGTTTAGGATCAGGAGGGAAGTATCCGAGAAGGAGGCTCTGAGCATAGGCAAGTGCTCCCACATTCCATTGCTGGCCAAGTATTGATCCAAAAGAAGCAGGAATAGAAACGTGATTCTGCTATAAGTGGTGACTTGTTTGTAAGTTCAAGTTGTTCCTTTAGCTCCACTGGTCTGTGTCATCAGTTGTTACCTGGTTTTGATCCTGTTTGATCTGACACTTCTGATTTTGCCCAAGTCGTCTGCTCAGAACAGCTTCATAGAATCGTCTTAGAATCATGGAATGGTTTGGGTTGAAGGGACCTTAAAGCTCATCCAGTTCCAACCCCTTCCACAGGCAGGGACACCTTCCACTAGAGCAGGGTGCTCCAAGCC
>JASSUY010006407.1:0-85857 GCA_032466535.1 Forpus xanthops
AAGGGGGCCTATAGGGATGCTGGGGAGGGACTCTTCATGAGGGACTGTAATGAGAGGACAAGGGGTAACGGGTTCAAGCTTAAACAGAGGAAGTTTAGATTGGATCTGAGGAAGAAATTCTTTACTGTAAGGGTGCTGAGGCACTGGAATGTGTTGCCCTGGGAAGTTGTGAATGCTCCATCACTGACGGTGTTCAAGGCTGGGTTGGACAGAGCATTGGGTGTCATGGTTTAGTGGGAGGTGCCCATGCCCGTGGCAGGGGGTTTGGAACTAGATGATCTTAAGGTCCTTTCCAACCCTAAGTATTCTATGATTCTCTGATTCTATGACTGAGAGTTTGACAAGCAGGAAAAGTGATCAGCAAAATCTCTCTTTCAAAAAAATCAACAAATTTAAAAGTATGCTCAGGTATAAAAAGGCACAATTCGGGGGACTTGATTGTTTTCAGTATCATCATCAAAAGAAGCCATTTCCATCATGTGGTCATTTTTTCATTAACTTGTAATTGCAATTGCACAAATGCTCTGTGAATGGATCTTTTAGTTGTACTCTAAACACTGCCTCACAGTCATGGATGTGTTGACAGCATATTTCTCACTTTTACAATCTTTTAACTTTTGGAAAGTTGATTTTTAGAATCACTTTCTTAATTATGGTTGAAAAGGGAAAAAGCAAATAAATTTGTAAGACTTGTTTTATACCTACTCTGCCCTTGAGCTTAATCAAAGAGATTTGAAAGGTTTTCTTCTGTCACAAGAAACAAGAAGGTGATGTGATGCATAGCCTGCATATTGTATTCAGGTCAAGACAGTATACTGCATCGTAGTATCATGCTGAAATACAAGCAGTAAAAAAGCTTAACTATGCAATCATGTAGAAGTTGAAGTGATCATTTGCAGTAGCTGCAGTTGTAGGCCCTGATGCAGGAAAAATAAAGCCAAGAGTTCAAGCC
Organism: Forpus xanthops; assembly: GCA_032466535.1. Lineage (NCBI taxonomy): Eukaryota > Metazoa > Chordata > Aves > Psittaciformes > Psittacidae > Forpus > Forpus xanthops. The sequence continues at coordinate 953 of JASSUY010006407.1, forward strand.
AGTTTAGACTCTGAAACCACAAAGAATATGGGAATGATAAGTGTGTGCATAATTCTCGCTGATTTCAGTCATTTCAGCTGTTTTGCTCTGCAGTCTTCCAGAACAGAGCTTTTTCCATGAAAATACACTGAAATAAGCATTTATTGACAAGTTGCACATTTCTAGCCCTAGTCTTACTTAAATCTCATTTCTGCTCATGGCTGCTTCAGACAAAGCAGATGTACTCATGTATCCTCTCTTCTGGACAGGGAGAGGAGCAAACGCTCTTCTAGAGCACAAGTAGAGAAGAAACAGTTCCACCATCTTCTTAGGTGGGCAGAGAAGCAAGGAAAGGTCCTCCTTTTACTTAGGATGCAAAGCCATAATTTGATGGAACAGTTTCTATACAAAAAAAAAAGAAAAAGCACTTTCATTGAAATAGAAATGGTTTATGAGATGATGTTGTTACTGAACCTATTTTTTTAAGAAACATTTCCTTTAGGTTTTTCTCCTTTGCTACACATCATTTTGAATTTCTATACGATACCAAGATGTTAATTTTAATGTCAAAATTCATTTGGTTCAACCTCACTGAACTGGGGACAAGGGAAGGTGGAACAGTCACACTGCATTTTGTGAAAATGTAAGAGACAATTAAGTTCCTTTGCATAAGAGTCTGGGAGCCCAAATGATTAGTGCTTTCAGCCAAAAAACAGGCACATGCGAAAACATGTGGGAAGGGTGTTGTATTGACTGTTGTCCTGGTAAAAGGTCATGTGAGATGCAGCAACATCCTAGAAGCAGAGAGAGAAGAGGGCAGTAAACCAAGCATACACTCAGAATAAATGCTAGGAGTGGGATCTTGATATAAGCTTAGAGAATAAACGTTTTAGACTGTCAAATAAAAAAGGCAAAGAGTGCCAGGTAAAGAACTGTGGGCAAAGAAATGGTTTTCTGAGACTGGGTAAACAAAGCTTTCTACATACTCTGTGCATAGGCAGAAACACAGAGAGGATACATGGGTCCATTCCTTTCACCTCATAAGCACAACTACACACTGTATCTCATAAGCTGGTCAACCACTGAGATCCAAATGGGAACATTTGTTATCATTAATATCACAATACATATATTGATAATGTATATTATCCTAAGTAATGGGAAAAATAAAATGAAATGAATAAAACAAAATTTAAACGAAATGTTTGACTATCAAAATGGAAGATTTTGACAATGTTGATGAACTCAAAATGTTTCCAAATTTTAATTTTGCTGGAATTTAGATCTTTTTCATGGAAACACTTTTGGGGTTTCATTTGTAGTTTTTTGTTTTTAAAGCAGGTTTTCCTACCTTGGAAATTCAAGCTCCAGAGAATTTATCTTACTACAAGTATTTTTCAGTTCTGATGTTGCCTTGGCTAAGATATACAAACATAGATAATATTGTGATCAAGACGTTCTTATATGCTCTCATGGCTCACCAAAGCAAGAGTCTGCCTTAAAGAAGAAACTCTTAACATTAGTTTCTAAAGTAAAATAATTGGTATGTATTACTAAAACTGTGGCAGCGTTTCTTTTGATAGCTAGTATTGATTTTGTTTTGGCTGGGTTTCAGTACAATTAGGAAAACAGACACATTTTAGAATAAATGTTATAAAAATAGCTGAAAATTGAAGTGTTTCATCCAGTGTGCCAGGACATAAATGGAGGAATTTCACCCACAGATTATTAACAAAATGCACTACTTTTTTTGTATGTTTCTTTTCACATTCTCTGTACCAGGTCTGACAAGTAGATCTGCTTCAGTGATACACTCATGGCAGAGCTCAGTTCAACTCTACTTTTCTATTATAAAAAGCATACACTGAGCATGGGCTGTGCATGAAGATATTTGACTTGAAAATCCTGTCAGTTTTCTGCTATTCTGTACATCCACAGGTCCATTTAATATTTTAATGTGTTTTTTCCTTCCCATTACTTAGAAATATATAACGCATAATGGGAAGGCATTAATGTAAAGTTCACTTATTAGCGAGACTTAGGCATGGTACCTGCACTCACCGTGGCTGAAATAATTGAAATAAAGCAAATGTGAACAGCAAACAAGCAATTCTGACAAGCAAGTGACTCTTAAACTCTCATTTTCAAAACAAAGAACACAAAGAGATAGAAGACCAACCATGTTCAAAATTGCCATTGACCTCCAACAGAGAACAAATTACAGTAAAGTGTTAACACTTAGATGATTTTTGAAGCAAATGACTAGAAAAAAACTATTGCTGCTTTCCAGCCTGTGCATTTTGCTAATCTATATTTGGCTTCCATTGTAACATTCTCCTGCCACATAGCAATGCATTTGGAAAAAGTGAATTTTTGTCACACTGCTTGCCAAGTATTTTAAACTGACACCAGCTATGACTAATGACAGGGCTGGAATGTGCTTTTCTCAGTAGAATAGAGGCCTGTACAGACCTAGGAGTTTCCTGGGGTCCAGCTTCTGTCTGTTCAAGGGGCTGGTGCCATACAGCAGTGAATGATGTTCAGAGTGAACCAGCTGTATTTCCTCCAGACTGGCTTTTCGACCTCGAATTCGCTGAAAGAAAACAGCAGAGGCCTACAATATTCCACTGACAGTATTTAGGGAGAGAAAGAAAAAAAAAAGAAAAAAAGTAAAGGTCCGAAATAACATTTAGTATGATTAATAATGGGTTGAAATTGCGTCATGCAGGAATGTGACACTGATTTGTTTATTAAAGTAATGGTATATGAAAAGCAAATGCGTGCGTGGTTTATTACAGATGCTTCACTTAAGTCTTAGCAGAGTTAATACAGAGCTTCACATACAAGAAAATGAAAATATTCTGATCCTCTTTTCTACTTTGTGTTAAGAGATACAAACCAAAAGGTGAAATATTTCTTAACTAAGAAATCTGGCCAGAAAAACTGTAGTCTAAAGAGCAAAAACTTATCCACACCTGTGAGTTACAGCTGTGTTCTGAATAAGGATCAATGTTTTTTTTGCATCACTACTAGGACTTGTGATTTATGCTGCTGGAAAGAAGATGATCACAGTGAGGACAGCCAGGGAAAAGAAGAAAATTAAAATTTAAACACTTTAATAAAATATTTCTATGGTTTTTAATTTCTGAAATGTGAGAGAGTTCTATATCCCAGGATCATTTCTGCTGTTACACACGCTGACTCACTTGCTTCCTTTTATAAGTGGAATTTCCCTTTAACTGTTTCTCCAGCCTGTACTCTCCCCACTTAAAACAGTGTTAAAAAAATCTGAAATGTCTTTCTTTCTATAAATCCATTGAAATTTAACAACTTTAGGAAGGAAAGTATGAAAGAAGGAAGAAAAGATAAAGCAAACGCTTATTCAGCAGATCTGTTCCTTGTATGTATTTGGAGTTACAGCTTGTCATAAAAATATTTACCTCTGCTTGTGCTAATGCTGCACAACCTTTGCAGACACATGAAGCAGATTTTGTTTAGGTTTAGGCATGATAAACAGCACTGTCAACAAAGTTCTGGTCCCAAGATCATCTTTCCAGTTGATATTGGATAATGTGGGAGGAAAACAGCCTGTTTTTAAGGTCTGTAGGCTTGTGCCAAAACCTCTCATAACTTAAGATTGTGGATCTGTATGAATGTCAAGGTCTACAGGTAAACAGGTACAGAAGTTATCACAATAGACAATTCTATTTTTTATAGACTGATTAACCTGTTACAGGAATGCTACACAATTCTAGTTTTCTTGGAGGTTAAGTTGCAATTCTTATTATATCCATGTACATCAGAAAGCACCAACCTCTTCACAAAGAGAAGAAAGCAATCTTTTAAATGTTAAAGAGAATGTGCACTGCAGAAGAGAGATATATTGAGTTAAGCAGAGGCAGTTTTTCTGACTAATCAGGAAAAATGTTTCAAGAGTTAGATCTAGATGGCTGTGGAACATGCTCCCTCAGGGAAATGGTGGAAGCCCTATTTCTTGCAGTGTTTAAAACTTGACTGGACACAGCAGTGGAAAACATATTTTAGGGAATGATCCAAGAATTAAATGACTTAATAACCTTTTTTCATCTCTAATTTCTTCAAGCCTCTCCCAGTCTCACATGAGAATTTGTAGCAGTGCATTCACATCCTTTTAACACACAGTTGCACAATCAAAATCAGCACATTATGTTACCTCATGGAGTCAGTAAACACTGTAATGGTTCTTCTGGGTCAGATAAAATGTTTTTCTTCACAAGAGAGGTGACTGGTAACATTTATTCATTCATCCATTCTCATTAAGGTCTATGTTTCTAATAAGCTGCTTTAAAATCTGTATACCCAATTTTCCATAGCAAAACTGGGAGGGGAGGCTGGCTTTTAGGACAGCTAAAACAAATGTAGAAGTAAAGTAAAGAGGTATTTTACGAAGGTCACATCAAAAAGCCTTGAGTAAAATACTCTTTGGTCGTATATTTTCTACAAGTTATACAAAAACTTTTTAGGAGGCGTTTAAGAGAGCTAATTGGCTTTTTTAAAAGTGCTGTTAAGTACCATAGCCCTTTAACCATAAAAAGACCTGCAGCTAGCCATTATTTTTACAATGAGGAGCTGTGTGATAGCTGGTCTGGCAGTGGTCTCCCCAGAACGTTTTGCCAGTGAGCCAATATTGCCAGCCAGATTCTCTAGGGGAGAAATAGGTTGTAGCAGAAATAAGGTAGCACCAAACAGGATGCATCACTCCAGGCTGCTCCCAGCAGTGAGGTCCTCAGAGCACAGCCAAGAGCTGAGTTGTCAAGGCAGGCACAGACCAGAGCTGTTCTTTCTTCATGGCTTTTCCAGCTCCAACCTTGAGTATTGACAAGTGCATTTAAAAAGTAAATGGCAGGAGGAAAGGGAAGGGTAAGCAGTACACACTTGTGCTCTTTTGGCATTCCCATCTCCTCATTTACTGTTCCTTTCATCCCACCCTTCCAGCATTTCTGCATATCAAGCCATTTTCAATTAAAGTCTGAACTATCTAAGGCCCTCCACAGAGGAAAAAATAATTTATATTAAAAGTTAACTTCATTTAATTGCAAAGAACAATTATTCTTACATAATGATGTCAGGATTTAGCAGTTCCATAAAAACACGTCATAAGTCTATTGCCAGTAATCTGCAACTTCATTTATGCAAAGCAAAAGTTTATTGCTAGCACTGGTGTGAGTAATCAAAAAACATAAGCATTTGAATAACTTAACATATACACTTTTTTCCACATCTTTTTATTTTAAAGTGTCTTTCTTAATTTTCATTGGCCATGGTTGTATCAAAACCCTAAATTGCAGTAGAAAGCAGAAAAATTACATAAAGCTAATGAAAAAGGAGAAAATAGCATAGCATTTGTTTCATTCAGGAAGTTTTGAGTACTACATCCTTCCATCTGCTGCATCCTTAGAAGAAGGCGATTCACCCTTTTCTAACGTGAATGAAAATTTGTGTTGGCTTTTTCCTCTGACGTAAGTAGCTCCCCCATCAACAGAGACATTTGTACATCTCAGGAGAGCAGAATAGCTGAGCGCTTCAAAAAATCAGTCTAGAAGTGGAAAGTTGTTCTCCCCACAACAGGAAAACACTTTCACCTTTCACAGAAGTTAAGGTAACAAAGAGGACTGCTTAGTATGGTCTGGTTAAAATAGACCCTTAAACTTTCACATCAATAACCTCTATTAACCTAAAGCTATTGGTTAGACTTTCAGCAGACTAGACTCTTGCTCAATCAGAGATTTCAAAAAACAAAGGTAATACTGCCTGTTTCTCACAGCCTCTCAGTGTAAGGTGTCCATTGCATTTACTGCAGCTATTTATATGGAGATAAGTGTCTCTGAAGTTCCCTTAGGTTATCTAGTTTGTAAACAAGGTCTTTAAGGTTTTTCCTAATTTTCTGGGATTTCCTGTAGGTGTTAAAGTCACTCTTGTTTCTAATAATGCACAGAGATCTTTTGCCAGTCCATGTGCACACATCTCTTGCTCTTTCTTCATTATGTGGGAATTGCAAGCATATCTCTGATGCACATGCACCCACATAGAGATACATTTGTTCTCTTCATGTGTTTTGTTTTCCACTGCCTAACCTGTATATGGTCAATACTGCAAAGATTTTTGCTCTTAAAGACTAATTTTTCCTGTATTATTTCTCCAGTCATAAACTGAGGTTCAGAGGATGGATTTCTTAATATGTTTCATGATGTGATCTGGTAAACTCAAGGTTTTTGTAATATTTAAAGTTGTTCCTTCTCTATCTTCAGACCATAAGATGTGGACAGCAGAAGGTGTAAGTTGTCTCTCTAATCCAGAAAACTACCAAAATTCGGAACAGATTCCAGTCTGAAAAGAAAAATGTTGCTGCACTACAGTCCCTAAAGGAAGTGAAGGTGGGGGCACAAAGTGGGACCATGTCTACATTTTTCTTTCCTTTTCTAAAACTGTGCTGTGCTGTGTAGCCTAATGTCAGTCATGTATGCCTAAATTATGGCCCTAAAGGAGATACATAAATACTTCCTTTTCTTATAACCAGTAGAAAACAGACACCATTACCAAAACATAATTCAGTCCTTTTTTTGTCTCAAAAGTAGGACATCTATGCATTGCTCTATACCAAGACAAAATTGAAAAGAAAAAAAAAAAGGGAGAATGGATGTTTTTATTTCAATCTTCGCATCTTTTAGCCTCCCTATTCTGGTGCTGCATTTGTACCTGTCCTACATCTGTCAGTTTTTAACAAGCACAGAATAGGTATTTCAGTAAAAATACACAAAACTATAAACCAATTCAAAAATATTGTGTCTGAATTTTATTTTCTCAATACATTTATACCAGCACCATAAAAAAAAAGTCCATTACATGAAGAAACTACTCCATTCTCTTGCCCTGGGCTCAGTCAAGTACAGGTCTCTCAAGTCCAACTCCCCAGAGCTGGCCATGGTGTGAATTTGTTTCTCCTTTGCCTTGGGGAAGACAGTGGGAGCATAATCTATCAATCTGGGAGAGTGATATGATTAAAAACAAATAGATCCTAAAGCTATAAGTAGTTTCTCAATCTAGCAAAAATCCTCTAAATTGTTGTTTGAATAACTCTAGAGTTCAAATATCTACGTCTAGAAAAGCAAAGTACAGTTTGGAAAAGAAAGCCCTTTTTGCTATATCTGCAGCAGCAAATTAAGCAGTGCCAGGAAACATTCCCAGGCAGAGGAACACAATCATCTGTACTATTAAATTGCTAAAGTGGAGCTTCACACCGTTTTGGCTGAGCAGCAGCTAGCACTCTCCCAAACGACTTACAGACATGGTTTGGTCACTGGCATGGGTTAGGGAGCATTCCTGGTAGTATGAACATGAGCCTTTCCATTCCAGTTGGCCACAGTGGCAGAGAACAATCCCAGGCATACTCTATTTTGTAATGAAGATACAGCTTTGAGTATCCTAGTCAAACCTTTTATGATTTTACCAAGTTATATTTTAAAAATGCTATATAAGGGAGCAATATGAGTAGTATAGCTAGGTAATAGATTACATTTAGATTAATCTACATAGATTAATCTTTTAGCTGCAGCAAGCATGGTGTCAGCCCAGTGTGTGTGACTTCTACCATCCCATGTCCACAAAAATGACAGTTCTCCGTGCACTTGGCCAGTCGTCTCTCCAGGACCATAGTCCTGAGCTGTGTGAGATGCATTAATTCACATTTCATGATTTAGGAACACATTTTACTGCAACAAAGATAGCATAAATATAAATTGCTCATTTTTATAAGGGTTTCTTCTTAGATTAATAAAATAGAGAGGGCCTCCTGGCACAAGTCCACGGCCAAGGATGCACATCTTGAAAGGTAACAAGATTTGAGCTACCTCTGATTGAACTAGCCTTGATCCTGAAAGCCTTCATCAGTCAAAGAGTGGGACTGCAGCCCTCTTGTGTGACAATTATTTAGTAAAAGAGAAAAAAAAGAAGGTTCACCGTTACTGCAGAGGATTTCCTAAATGGTTGTTACAGGTTGCTATTCAAAAACTGCCCTTCAGGCTTGGTGCATGAGGCAGGGCACACGGCAAAATGTGACCACTGATCTCCCCACCCCTTCTGACAGAAACTGTGGGAAATTGTATGAGAAACTATATTAAGAAATACTGATGTCCATGAGGGGCATTCAGAAGTCAGTAAAGTGCATTTTTTTTGTGATGCTTTGACTCCTCATTCTCAGTGTGGTATACTTGAGAATGCAGTTTAGTGGCAGCCTATTATTTCTTGAATAATGCGATAACCTCTCCTGTAGCAGCAGGAGTCATATATTCAGCTGAATTACTTTTCTAAAAAATCAGAGCACCAATTAAAGGAATTACCACAGCCTTCCATATTTTGAAAAATGAGCACATCTAAGAATGTGTTTGATGTCAGGTAAGTGCTAAAGGATTCAATGAAGCAAAAGATGGATTGCATCACCAAATTCTGTCTTTAGCTGCATTACAGGCTCAAGATAAGCACCAAATCTACACAGCAGCTTTGCATTGAGGTTCCTCAAATTTTTATTGTCAAAGTCCACATTTTGACTGCACATTTCACATTCCAGCCTCATTTCAAAGCACATAATGGGAGTCAAAATTACAAAAAGCCATTTGACATGAAGTAACTTATTTCCTTTTTGCCCAATCACTGGATTTTACAAGACCTTCCAGGAAAGTATTGGACTGCACACACCTCAGACTAAACTATATAATTTTTCCCATTTATACCTTTTGCAGATGCATGTAAGTTATGGTTTGGGACTGTTTTTACTGAAGAAAGCAATACAATCCAGTACATTTTGTTCTACTTATTTTCTTTTTTTTCTTTTTTTTTTGTCTTTTCCTTATAAAGTGGGCTCTGAGTCAAGAAGATAACTAGTGAAGCACTTTCGTTTGGTGAATTTTACTGAAGTGCTTGGCTATGCGCTTAACTTACTTACTCCTTAATTATGTGATCTGACCAGTGAAACCACTCAAGTGATATGAGGCCTTAAGGGCCTTGCTGAAAAGTCTTCTTGAAGGTTGAAAGAAAAATTATCCAAGCTAAAAAAAAAGGATTAGCCTGTTAGAGTGCTGCCATCTAGTTAGATGAGTGTATGCAACAAATCCATTTATTGTGCTTGCAATATCTCACTGTCCCGTACACTAGGCTACCTGAAGAAAAATCTTTGTATACAGCCACTAATAACTAATCAGATGAATCTATCGTATGTGCTCGTTTGGGTTTCCAAAAAACTAAGTATATAAAGAAAAATAATTAAAGAAAATAAACCATAAATGCCCTGGAAATTACGGGATCCTGCAAAACAAGCAAATTTGTGCTGAACTTTGTTAACTTGTGCTGCAGTGCAGTAAGCACCCTCAGTTGCTACAGGCTTCTGCAAAAGTTGACAGTTCTGCACAACTCATGGGAAGCAGTAAATGAGAAAAGGCTGCTTTTCAGTAATCTAAGTCATATATGCACCTCAGAGCCTAAATCTGATTTAAGCATGATGCTTAAATAAAGAATTTTGTGAGAGAAATCAAAGCAGGAGAAAGTTCAGCATTTACTCTGATACTGTCAGAAGATTGCACTTGAATGTTTCAGGTTTTAATGTGACACCAATCATACACCAGATGAATGAAGATTCATGAAGACAGACACTAGAGTCTGAAACAATGAAATAGTTAAAGATGCAGTGTGTTTATGGAGTGATACAAAATACATTAAAAAAACTCCAGTGTTCTACGCTCCTACAGAAATAAAATCTTCAGCTGCTTGAAAAAGTTAAGAACTATGCTGTTGAAACGACTGTACTTGCCATTTGACAGCTGTTTCTCTACCTTTCTTTATCTATATTCTGATGCATATGAGTAAATGACTTTCAATATGTAAATTCTTTGTTTTCTGATTGGGAAGTGTGCTTTCCTAAAGTGCATTATTTTGATATTGTCAGTTAAATAATTCCTAAGACAAATTACTCTTTTACAAAAGGATTTAATGAATTCGCCATTTACTTTAGCAAGTCAAATATTTGGTCTTTATTTTTTATTACCTCACACTTGTTTAGCAACCCAGTTTCTTGCAGTCTTGACCAGATGCTTTGGATCCTTCCAGCATGTTCAGGGTGATTAGCATAGTTGCCACACATACACTGGTGCTTCAACATGAGACTGTCATATGCAACACCTTCAGCACAAAGACAGCACAATAGGAAACAAAAAGTGAGAGAAATGCAAGTTACACTCTCCTGTATCATGCATACTACAGCACAACTGGATTTTTTTGAACACTTATAACAAAATCCTGGATTTTAATTCCCTTTTCCTCTGAAAGGTTCTGAATTTTGAAATACAAGTTCCATCTTGGGATATTGATAAGGCAAAAATGCATTCTCAAGAAATTATACTAACAAGTGCAATTAACTGTAAATAAGAAAGGAAACTTGGTGGTGCCTAGCTAAAGCTTTTACAGCTAGACAAGATCCAGTCCTACTACTGAATCATTTGTTTTCTCTTCCTCTAGTGCATAAGGTCAGCTAAGGCTGCTAACCTACAAAACCTACAAAAGATCATCTATTTATAACAGTGTAAGGAAAGTCATTCAGAAAGAACTTAAAAAAATGAAATGGCAATGCTACTCTGTATTCGTGCGACTTAAATAGTATTATATTAATTCCAGATCTCAAAAAATATTAGATGAAACCTTCAGAGAACTGCAACAGTGACAGCCAGAGTCCTTTTTTATTAATAGGAAAAGTTTCACCCACTACTCAATCAGGACCAAATCCTATCATTAGACTGCAATGAAAGGTACCTTTGGAATTTTCTATGCTCATTTATTCAAGGACAGAACAACTTTATACAGAACAGTTATACCTATCACATTGCTCCGTAGCTGTATACTGGAAGCAGAAGAGAAATTTCAATGAGTAGGCTTGAGCTAACCTCAATTTTTCCAGGCTTTCAAGCCAAGTCTGAAGCACAGAAAATGATTTTATTTATTTACTCGTTGTTTGCATTTCCCTCAGAAATGTCTGGAATAAAAATATTTTCCTTACACTTGTGAAGAATTTGAATTTTGGAAACATTTGAACTTTTCATCCCCCTACAGTTGAAAGGGACTTAAATTAACAATTTCTCCAAACTGCAAAACTTGGCACTCGAAACCTCATTCTTATGTGCCACCACTACTGGGAACACCAACACAGTTCTAGGAAAATTGTTAGCCTGCTACTGAAAAGTCAGTAAGTGAAGAAAGTATAAAACCGAAGTCCAGATTCAACAACACGCTCAATACTACCCTTATTTAGCAAAGTTCTTGAATGGATATTGAATGTTATTAAAGTGTTTTAAAACTCTGCTTAAAGTCTGTATATATTGTGGACAATGAAGGTTAAGGTTCTGAGATAATTCAGTTAGAAGCCAGACAGAAATTATGCTGCTGTAGAAATATTTATGCTGCCATATTTCTTAGCTCATGCACTTTAGAACTCATCCTTTGGGATCTTGCTATTTCAGCCAAAATGATAATATAACGGTTATGTTTAGCGTAAGGAGAATGCAAACGTAATACCTACGTCAAGCATGACTGACTTTGCGCTAAATGATCATCTAACAAACAAAATAGTTCATAAGCAATAAAATTCTTGTATTTACTCTCATGGTTTGTTTTCTCCTAAAGAAAAGAAGAAAGCATCAGTAAAAAATTTTTGAGGCTAATAAATTAATGCAGCTGAAAATCTTTGATGACATTGTCAACGCAGTTAATAATTTTCTTTTTCTGCATTTATTTCTACTGTGATGTTTATAAGCTTTGTTGCTCTATCGTCAGGTCTTGCAAGTTATTTGAAATAGCAAGTATGCACCCAAATAAGTCCATGCTCACATACTTTACTTTCCTTTTCTTTGCACCCAATGTTTTAATTTTGCATTCTGCTGCATACTCAGACTGTACAGTTTGCCAGTGATCATGATACCTTTAGATAACTTTTCCTCCCATTCCCCTGCCTTACAGAGAAGGTGTTTAGATGCTAAATGTACATGCATCAGGACTTTCAGAAGCTCTTACATCTAAAGGATTTGAATGAAAATGCTTGTTAAACATTAAAAAATTAACTGAAAGTGGAAATTATCTCCAGCCTGCCACTCTTTCAATGAATGTTTTAGTCTAATTATAAATGTTCCCTACAGGCTTAGGCTTCCATAGACCAAACTTAAGAGAAAAAAAATTTTTACTATGTTATTATTATGTAGAATCAATATGTTATATAGTAATGACACTTTATTTTATGACCTATATCAGAGTTGGAACTAACCCTTGGGTTTGAAGTGAAAAGCTGTACTTGTGCGCTCAGGATGCCTCCTTTGGTTGACATAGATACAAACATCACTTTCCTAGTGAACTAGCATTTTTCTCAAAATGCAATGTAACTACAAATGTAATTTTATTGTATGTGAATTATTTTGTCCCAAAGCAGTTTAATTGGGTCAAGTCAATATTCCAAAGCAGAAGCATCTGTTCCAAATTTTTAAATACTGGTATTCACACCACTGAGTGTAAAATTCATTTCTAGCAGGATTAATTGGCTTAAGAAAAGACTGAAATACATATTTGCATTTATTGCAAACATCTAAATTGATTTAGGATGTGCAAGTAATTCAGATGTGTGGCTGTTGCTATTACAGCACATGTGCTTGGTACAATACCACAATGCAGCAGTAGAGCTTACTGCTAAAAATAGCCTGTAGGATTTCCCTAGCAGGAGTCAGCCAATAACCTCCCCATCCCTTCAAAAAGAGCAAGAGAGAGAGAAAGAAACAACTGTTTTCAATTGCAGACTGCTGTGAAATATTAATAAAAGATGGTTATTCCATCTCTCCAGAGCAAATGCCTTCAGCCAGATTCTGCTCTCAGATTCACTGTGTAAATCTGAGCAGCTCTACTGAGACTGATGGACTTATTCTGGATTTACACCAATATTAGTGAGGTCAGAATGTGGCCCTGATGACAGACTGGAATCGTGACACCAGTGAACCATATAATGATAAAGGACACGGGACAAAAGAAACTGAATTTGCATTATGTCAGAAAAAAACCTTCTTCTTGGTGGGGACTCCCTAACAATTGTTCTTTTCCAAATAATTCATTTGCTTCAGCTTCTCTTAGTAATATTTTAAACAAAAGGGAGAGCAAGAAGCCTAAAAACTGTTGGCTAACAGTATGCTTTGAAGAAGGTGAAATGCCCTGGAGAGCATTGCCAATAAGAAAACCCAAGGGAAGAACATCTAATAAACTATTCAGAAGAAAAGTCTGAAGTGAATCATGTCAAATACTCTGTAAACCATTTAAATGAACATCAGGTAGACTTTATATTTTTTTCTGCCTTTAACTATTTCATGTATCTACTGCATATAGACTGAAGAGCTCTTTCACACATATGCCCATTCTTATTCCCTACTTATTCCATTCAAGGTGTATTAGCCAATATTCCCTTCAGATATTTGGCTAAGAGCGCTTTCTTTCATGACTCACAAAAATACAGGCTCCTTTTGATCCCCATGTAATATTCTGCCACAAGAGGTTTTCTTCTACCTCTTTTTCTCTTCCAGAATATATTCTCTTTAAATTAGAAAAATAAAACAAAACAAACAACAAAACCCCCAAAACCCAGTAAGAAATAAAACAAGGAAAGGAGATGTTTTTACATTAATTTCTAAAGTCATGTGGTACCAAAATTTTCTCCCTTTCCACACACCAAATCTTTCTTTACATGCTTTTGAAAACGCTAGTGCTGCAACTGCTGTGGATTGATTGCATCTTGTGCTCTCTTAAAGGAGCAAATCACTGAACCACAGGATAGCTGAGGTTCGCAGGGAGGTCTTAGTCCAACCCTCTGCTCAGAGCAGGTCAGCACTGTGGTCAGACCAGTTTGCTCAGGGCTTTCAAGGTTCCCAAAGAATTTAGGAAAGGTCACATAAAAAAAGGGATAAAAACAGCGTCTGGACTTCTTTCTTTCCACTAGTCAGTGGATAAATGCTAGGGCACCAGCCAGACCCAGGAAGTACTATGCACAAATAAAGCCAGTCTATACCATACTTGTACTGTACCATACCATACCATAAGTTTATACTGCATGTATCAATCTAGGTCTTCTAGGTAGTCACAGAAACTGTATTAGAACCATTGAAGTTTCAAAGTACCAATTCATTGGGACTCCAAAGCTGTTAATCTCATAGAAAACAAATATAGTTTCAATTTGCTCAGATGCAGTAGTGACAAAGTTTATATATGTAAGTCTATAAGCCTAAAGACATGTCAGGGAAAGGGACTTCTTCAAGCAGGCTTCATTGTGAATGCAGAGGTGTATGCTCTGTTGCATCTGAGGATTGGTCCAGCAGCCCAGGGGTATTGGCTGTTAACACGGATACAGCTGGGAAGCAGCTATAGCACTTTACTATGTCTCCAGCCAGTGCCTAGAGGATATGAAAGAGGTGAGGCTACAGAGCAGAAGTGGAAAAGCAGAAGCATAAAGTTGCAGAGAGCTGAAATAGGAGGAGCTTTTTTTCTTTAATGGGTAGAAATGTTTATCTTGAAAGAGCAGTGGATGACGGAAAAGGCTTCAATACCACAAGAAACAAGGATTCAAGAAAAAGATATTTTGATCTACAGTAAGGAGTTCAGTGAAAGACTGAGAATCTCTGTTAGAATAAGATACTTTTCTCTCTTTCCTTCTCTCCTTTCTACCTTTCCACTGATGTTGTGCATGTAGCAATACTTAAGTAAAGGGGTGAGGTTAAACTGTCTGCACAATCTTACACCCTGACTCTGTGTATGGGCTGTCTGCATTTCTGTTGCAGAACTCATGAGACTCCTTGTGTCAGATCTCAAGCCCTTGTGCCAGATCTCAAGCCTTGTGCCTTGTCCCGCTCCCACACCATCTCGATTCAGTGTTTGTTCTACATAATTTCATCCCTTCTCTTGTTCTACCAGCTCAAGTAAATATTTTCTTTCTTGATCGGCTCCACTGATACCACAAGTTCCCAGATACATGTAACACCCTTGGCCCTAGTCCCCTTTCTGGGGACTCACAAAAAGAGATGTCATTAAGCCTTAGCAATCAGATTGAAACAGCAGACTTTACTCATTTTAACTCCATTCAGCTTTTCCAGTGGGACTGCAGATTTTTGAACAGGACACTGAAGCCTGCACACAGTGAATTCACTTCTGGTGTGTTCTGTGAATCTTTTAGCATGAGTTTACAGTGTTTGGGGGACTCTGTGAAGCACAACTAGAAAAGCAGTGGGCTGGTTTAATAATCCTGTCTATGCACAGCTGTGTTTTTTTGTAGAAACTCATGGAAAGTGAATTAGCATGGGTTTTGGGTAACAAATGTTTATTACCCAACAAATGAAATTCCTTGCATCCATTTACCCACTTACATGTAGTCCTTTAAGGACATCTCTTTTTGGTTTTGGTTTGTTTGTTTGTTTGTTTTTTAATAATAATGTTATGTTTTGCTTTCCAAGTTCTCATTCTAATTGGGAACTTGGAGAGCATGCTTTCTTGGACAGTCTCATACAGTGCCCTTTAACTCCATCCTAGATCTATTCATGGTCAGAGCCTGAAGAGTTGTAAGCTTTCAGGTCATAGCAAGTCTGCCAACAGATGTGAAGTAACTAATACCTCTGGCAGAAACACGAATAAATGATATCTCCAAGTATTCATTTCCCCTTTCCTGTGCACAAAGTGAATCTTCACTTCTAACCGTGCTGTATTGTTATATTTGATTCAGGCTCTTAAAAAGGTGGACCCTCTTGCAAGGTTAGATTACCCATAATAAGAAATGGTGCTTGCGTGGTCAATTTCTTCCTTTTACTGAAGATTTTGGGGGGTTTGATCGCTCTGCTTTGGACAGACCAGGCTATACCTGATGGCCCCTGAGAGAGGACTCCAAGGTCCTGACTGTAATTCCTACCTCTGTAGACTCCACAATAGCTACTGAAAGATGCCAAATTTGTAATCAGCATCGCCTTCTAGTCATGGCTACAGCTTTGCTGTTTCTGCAGGGAAAGCAATCTTGCAGCATAGTCTGACTTATAAAATGAAGATGTCAAGAATTATACTGCAGCTTTCCTACTTACTGGTGGTCTCCCTTCAACTTCTTGGTGGTCTCTACAATACAGGCAACAAGAGCACAGAGAAAAGACCCAGAAGATAGAGAAATGAAAGAAAAAACTGTAAATTACTTAAAAGCATCAAAAATGCACCTGTTACCATAGTGCTACAACCAGTCAATGATAATAATTTATGACTGTGTGAATAGTAAGTGTGTGATTTATCAGCTGCACTGGTTGAATTAATGCCAGTACAGCACCATAAAACTGGGGAACAGGAAGGTTAAAACTGAATGCATTGCTGCAGGAGGCATTTGAGGCATTTAAGTCTGCTGATCCTACATGAACAAACTCATTTTCCTTGCCTATTAAAAGCAGTCTTTAGGGAATCCTACCAGTGGTGTAGACATACTGGCTGGGCTGGTCCATATCTGGATGAGGTAATGTGGAATCAGCGAGGGAAGATGGGGTCCTGAACACTGGCTGATGTTTATCTAATCCCGCCATGCCAACTGTAGCCATCTGAGCCTGGTAGATTTGCAACTGGTGGACACGCTGATGCGCCAGGAACTCCTGTTTCCAAGAAAACAGCACAGTAGAAAGACATGTGAGATGGGGTCAAGTAAGACACTGAGGGAAACATGTCAACAAATTAAGTTCATTAGGTCAGGGCTGTAATAAACAGTGTGGACTCCCCCGCTCAACAACAACTCACAGCTAAGACCTAGTCAATAAATCCATTCAACAGATGTTTTCACGCTGACAGTGTGGGCCGCTGACTTTGCCGGAGAGTAGGTGATAGCAGGCAACCTGTCAGTTCTCCCTGGTAGAGGGAAAAATGGTTTCACATTCAGAGGCTTATAAAAGACAAAGGTTGTTCCAATATATTGAAAACATAATATGATGTTAGAATATGCGTGTTATGACCCTACAGAAATAAAACCAAAATCTTCCTACAGCATAGTGAAAAGCAGTGCCCTTACTACCTAGTAGAAAACTTGCTGAGCAACTGTGAGTCAAGTTTCTACAGGAGTCTCAGTTCCCAGAGTACTCTGAAAACCAGAAATGATTTGCACATCGGTTTTCACAAATAGATTCAGAAATTCAGGAATTGCTACGTGAGATCCCACTTGGAGACGATCTTTTTTTGTCATAACTGCTGCCGGCTGCAGGCAGTGCCACACTTCGGGAAAGGTCAGCAGGTGTGAAAAGACTGAGAGCAGAAAGGAAGATTTCCTCCTCTGTTTTGTTTGTCAACAGATGGCGAATTTTGCTGACATGACAAAAGGCCGAAACCCTGCTGAAGTCAGGAGAAACCTTGGCATTCATTCACTCCACGCAGCAGGGTTGCTCCACAAGTCTTTTTCTTTTCCCTTCTGTTTTTTTGCACATATAGTCCTAGAACCTCAACAGAAAGTGAATGCAAGCAAGAGATTTCCAAACCATTCTGCAATATAAATTCAGCTGAAGTTCACACTTAAGAACTGCAGGCTCTGTTTATCCTCACCTTGGCTTGGTATACGTTTATGCAGGTATAGATGCTGCAGGTATGGGGCTTTTTTCCTGTTTTGACCCGGTAATAATTAGCAGCGTTGTGTCTTGTTTCCTGGGACAGCATCTCAGAGGTCTGACTCAACCAAAGAGGGACTGCTGGGTGCCCACAAGTGAAACCAAGTTCAGGCTGCTCAGGAAAGCAGGTGGAAGTACCTTGGAGTACCCCAGTTCCTTGTACACCGCAAAATGAATCCACAGCTCATGGGAAGGGAGAATATCTACCCTGCACCTAAAATAAAGGCCTCTATGAAAACAGTAATCATGAGTAACAGCTGAAATGAGAGCAAATGTTTTAAAAGGAACCCTCAAAACCCACATTAATATCTAGGGTCACACTTGAGTGAAAAGACATCAGGTTATAGGAAGGTAAATCAGTTGGAACCTTGTATAAGTGACTAAATAAAGAAAAATATGAATAAGCAAAAAAAGAGGTTCTGCAAAAAGAGGTTTTGCAAGAAGTGTCTTGGTTTGGCATCATCAAACCTTTTCCTTTTCTTTAAATACAGTCCCCAAATTTTCCTATTGCTTTTTCAATGTATGATGGCAGGATGAAATTACATATTTCATGAAATATCTTAAGGTATCTGAAGAGATCTTAAACATAACAAAACTTTCAGGAATTCTTTCCTGAAATGTTGAATTGCCTTATTTTTACTTAGTTTCACTGATTAATTTTCAGAGGAGATATTTTTTGTTCTTCTTGGCATATAAATCTTTTCTAACCTTTGCTGAGTGTGTCTGATTGGTGAGAAGTGAATGATGCATGGATGTTATTCTGTTGAATATTTTTCCTATGAAGAACAGAAATAGATAAATTCCTTTGTGAGGATTTAGCACTCATTGTCCTCGGTGCTGGCTTAGTGCTCTGTAAAGGAGTTATTTTGCTGTCTGTAGCATGATGACACCCTGCACTCTTGGGTCAAGCAATGACAGCTGGACTGTCTGTCTGATGCTGGTGTATTCACCACTCCTGCCTCCTTTCCATCTGTTTCAAAGCACAAAAGCTAGTTGAGCATTTTGGAGGAAGACAAACACCTACTTGGAGCCCTTCTTTACACAGACCTCTACTACCATTCATGAAATGAACAGAACTGTTGTTATTTCTGCTGCTCTTCTCAACCTCACAGGTGCACTAATTGCATGAATTAAATACCTGGTATCTGTGTAGTTCTCTGATTAAGGGTATTTTGATACCATCTTTTAGTATTCACATTAATGATAATTCATTAACTGAGTTCACTTTCCTGATAATTACTAGTGTACAGAAGACAAAGGGTATTGTTCATATTACTTCAAGCCAGTAAGGGTGCACCACTGTATTCTGGCAGTCCTTGTTAGACAATATTATTTAAATATACTTCATAAGGAAATCTTGGAAATTCAGCTGTCAGTGAGTGGGGATGAGAAACAAATGTTCCTGTTTGGACTTTTTTCAGTGCAGGTAGACTCTTTAGAGCTGCCTCGTCTGCCTTTATTTTACTTTCAGACCTGAATTTCACTTGTGCAGTGACTGCACAATCGTTCTCAGTGAAGCTGTAAGTTTACCGTTCAATCAATATCCAAAACCTTATCTATCCGGGTCTCACCTGAAGAAGTTAATATAGGTGGTTTTGGATTGGTTTGGGTGTTTTTAGTGTTGTCTTCAAGAAGAAAAAATCCTAGGTCTGGAACACTGTAAAATACGGATAGTTCAGGAACGTGATCCTGCCGTTGTTTATAAAAACATTAGGTGTTTGTGTCTATGTGACCAATAGAATTAACGCTATTGTTCAGGCATATGAACAAATCAAGGTAATATTTTAGCATGCTAATCGACCTGTGCGAACATCACTTAGGAGCCAGCCAGCCATACATTTCAGTCATTTGTCAGAGGAGAGCCTTTTCTTGCTCTCCTGTATTTTTCTGCTAAACTGTATTTTGTTTATATCATTCTTCCCTCCTCAAATGAAACCGGACACATACCCTGAATTTGACAGATGTTTATCAGCATAATCAGTACACGGAAGGAGAAGACATTTGTGGATGGTTGGATGGAAAGCTGCATGACACCTGTTTTAATTTTGGAGGCCATGGAAAACTGTTTGCCTGTGAAAGCCTTTTAAATTCTGTTAAAAGTGCAGTAGTTTGTCTCCCAGGGCTAACACTGAGGCTTGCTTACATCCTCTGGTGACTGTCATGTCTTTAACCTGTAACTTTAAAAACTCAAAGCATCAGCAAAGTTTGGACTTGTTTAAGTTTTAGTCAAAGTTTTAGGCTAACTTCCTGATTAGGTTTCATTTTACAGGCAACAGGCACTCCCGAAATACATGTACTTTTTCCAGCCGCCTAGATATTTATGCTGTGAGCATTTGAGATACACTGCGACACGCAGACAAGTGGATTAATGCAATGAGTAATGTGAACAATGAAAACACTTATCTGGCTCTCCAAATGCCCACCTGGACTCTGGAAGAGATTAAAGCAACACAGTGAATTCATCTTCAGATTTTATGTGCTACAGCACTGCAAACACATGTCTATCTCTCCAGCAATATGACAAAAGCAGTATTTGCACATCTGCAGGGTTAGTGATTTGTGTGAATATATTTGGAGCATTTCTTAGGTAACCTGAGCCCTGCCTGCCCGGCATGGAGCCTGCTAGTTCCAGGTGCCTGAGATTAGTTTATTAGTAGAGGCAGGCAATTAGGGCCTCTGCTGGAGCGAATGGAGGGTCATTTATCGTTTTCCCCAGAAACCAGCTCAGACCTTCAGTAATTATTTTGAGGAGGATTTTTAGTATCAGTGTCTAAAGAGAAGATGGTGCTTTAAGAGGTGTGGGGAGTAAATATTTGTTATTCTCCTACTATTACTGCAATGTTTGCTTAGGAGGAGCTGGAATTAATTTGGGTTGGTGTGAATACTCCTTTCATGTAGGTGTGTGATTTCTACGTTTTGGTGCTTAGTGTTTTATATGTTCGGAGAATTTTAACGAGAACTGCTTCCTTAGTTCTACTGGCTGTGAGAACCAGTGTCCCGCAAGTGTGTCCAGTTGTGCTGTTAGGTGATCTGTGTTGTATGATAAAGCTTAGGTGAATTCTCTATGAATCACCGCTCCTTCAGGCTGTTATATTTTGCGCCAAGAAAAAATATGTTCTGTTCGCTTACAAAAACTTTTCTTGCCTCACAACACTTTGCTTTTTAATTTACTTTGATATGTTTTAGTTTAATCACAGCTAAATACGTCATAAAAGTTGTATGTTTGTACCGCAATCCTGTGTATGGGCGTATGCATATCTCTCTCCAGGTTTGTCCTTTGGCTTCTTCTCACTGAAGTAGAAATCTATTTTTCCCTTAAGAAATTTAAAATGTGACATTCCTAGTGGCAAGATTACTGCTTATAGTCTCTCATGTATTTGTGGCCAGGTTTATAGCCCCCTGCTGTGACTCTGCTGAATTCTGCTGAAGTATGAAATGCGTAATGTCTATTAACTGTTAAAAATCATTCACGTATTGACCATCCTCCCCTGAAGACCTTTAGTACTTCTAACCTTGCAAATCTCTTCCTTTCAAAGCATTTTTAGGGGCCTGTTTCCTAGTTAATTTTTCCCTATAATTTCCACGTTGTTTACTGAACATTACCCAAAGGACCAGTTATTACTGAGGAGGAAAAATAGGTATGTGCTGGAGGAAGTTTTGTCCTACATGAGCATGAAAACAAACCCTGCCCGGGAGCAAGGCCTACAGCTTTCCAAGTGCTTCCTCTAGCTCCTGCCTCAGAAGGGTGTTTCTGACGCCTGTATTGCTGCCTTGTCTCACTCCACAGCTCCTGCTGGAGTCTCTGCTCCTTACCCATTTCAAGATCCCTGTAGCAATATGGAAACAAGTAACTTGAGGTCCTGATACTTGTCTTTCCATACCCATCATACTCCTTGACTTCTAAACTTCCCAGTACAGTTGTAGTTGAATGCACCCACAGGATGTCCACATCAGACAATGGCTGCAACCACGAAGATGGCTTCTTCTTGCAGCAGATAGAGTTCAGTCCTGCTTTAAGGTCCCCACAACGGCAGCCTTTGCCCAGACTAAGACAGCATCATCCAAAGTCTGATTCGATCAGAAATCCTGGTACCCATAAAATTTGGGCACCCAGAATTTTCTCATACAGTCCAGATATTGCTAGTTAGCAGTGCTTCAGAAATCATGGACCTCATGGAAAATGTTAACGGGACTGACCTTTGTTATCCCTAGAAATGACAGGGAAAAAAACAGAGGACAATTCCTACACAAGGAGAATTGAGACAAAAAGAGCAGTAGATAACAGAAGATGTAGCACTTCTCATCCAGAAATTTTGTGAACTACTGTTCTGCCTACCGGTGTCAAACCATAACTAATTGCCCTCAGGAACTGAGAAAAATAGGTCACGAGGTCTTCTGAAAATACTTGTGTGAACAAATGCGAAAGTGCAGTAATGGCTTACCTCTGTCAATTGATACAACCTAAAATTAGTCTGAGATACCCCTGAAAATTAATATGTTGAGAGATGTTTTAAACAGCTCTGTCACTTGGAGAAAACACATGACCCTACCAATTCTATTTTTGACAAAACCATATGTAAAACTGCAAACTTCCACGGTCACCATGCAAAAAAATCAGATTCACGATCTGAAATACCGTCAGCCACAAGTTCATAATCAGCATTTTTGTGCAATGTAAATAAATAGCAAGTATGGATGCAAGCACACAGATTGAATAGATAGAAATTAGTTTAGAGAAAGAAAAGCATATACAGGAAGAAAGTGGGCAGCTAGCCTTGAGGCGTCTGGGTGTATTAGGTCATATATTATCAGGGTGCTTATAGAATTTGGTTATCTCTTTCTGTAATCCAAGGAAGACAGCATTGACTAGAAAATGTGTAAAGAGAAATGGAGTCATATCAACTGCATGTTGGGTGCAGGTATAGAACAATGGAATGAAAGCCACATCCCAGAACTGCCTGGAGTCCTAGGCAGAAAAGATTTGCCTTGGGCAGCAACCTGCTGCTCACGGCAAAACAGCTCCATGCATTCTGCCCTTCCCTTGCCTTCTGGAAGAGTGTGAAAAGGCTTATTCCAGCTACTGCCAAGGTAGAGCTTAGTATTTGGGGTGGCCCTGCTGCAGTGACTGCCCAGGGCATGGTCACCACCCTCAACCATCTTTGTTTTCCTCCTGTGTTCACACAGCAGCCAGGCTGCTGTTGCAGAGGTCTCTGTCCCCTACTGCAACCTTTCCTTTCTAGGACAGGAGCTCCTTTGAGGTAGCAAAACATTAAAATGATAATGTTTTTGTCAGGTGGGCAAAGGAAAAGGGGAAGAGCAAAGGCTATTAATGGGGTGGTAAGGGTGTGCTACTTCATCAAGTCATGGAGGAGAGGATGCCTTGGGTTGTATTACCAAATGTGCAGGTTGGGGCTAGGTTAACACCCATTGCCGCTGGTTTTAGGACATAACAGCAGGTTGGGACTCTACCTATCGCCCTGATGTGGCAGGGGGAGGTAAGCAGCTTGCTGACCCACAGTTTCAGAGAAAGAGGTGGTAAAAATTGCCTCTCCTGGATGAAGAGTTTCTAAAACACGGAGTATTCATCTATCTTGATAAAGAAATACAAGCCAGGCAGTCAGTAAGTTGAAGCCTGGCATGATTAAGAAGAAAATTGTCATGGGAAATGATGTTTGGGGGTTACAGCAATGAGGGCCCTAAAGACAGAGCATTTTCTACTGGAAGGAAATTCCAGGAGTCCTTCTGAGCTGCTGGTTTCACTCCCAGTTCCTGCTCCTGCGAGACCTGCCTTCTCCATTCCTGACATTGGCAGGTACTCGACTTCTGTCACTTCTGCTAAAGTGCTGACTCTGCAGTGTGCACAGCACGCATCCAAGGAAAATGCAGCACCTCCTCAAAAGCTTGCACTCCTGGCTAAATATTTTCCTTGCTTTCTGATTCTCCCAGAGATTTAATATAAATATATATGTAATTGGAGGTACAATGAAGGGAAGAAAGGGACCAACTGAACATCTTGTGTGTTGTTTCTTCTTTTTACTAAATCTTTAGAGATTCTTGTTGCTTTATTACTTTTACTAGAAATACCACAAGACTTTCCTGAAGTCATTTGGCGCTTTCCAAAAAAAAGAATACAAAGTAGTACAGAAACTAATACCAATGGGAAAATACAGTTGTCCGCATATCTTGCCCTAGCTTTCAGTATTAACAAGTATTCGCTTCTTTTACTTTGATGTGAAGAATAAATAAGCTTTATAATAGCATTTAATGGTTACTACCACCTAATCCTAGCAGCTTTCCAACGGTCATTCACTTGAAGTGTTAGTTGGCACAAAGTAATTAATAAAAAATCTCCTGTCCCACCTATTTCATTGTTCTGGGAAATATAACCCAGCTTTCTTCAACATTGCTGGAAAATCAGTGTGGTGTTACTTTACACAGATCATTTTGACCACTTCCGTTTTTCTGCTATTCAATGGAACTATTTTTCTTAGCAGGTACATACAGTTTCTTTCTAAGTGAAGCATCATTATTTTGGCCTTCCTACAAGGAAATAACAGTCTCCAAGGTAAATTCAGCAGCATCCCTGGTGAAGATCTGTGTTTTCTGGGTACTTCAACAGATTCTGTTCTGGTCTTCTAGGCAACTCTGCTGAGTTCGGGATTCATTGTAGAATTAATGGAAATTACTTGGGTCTGAGGATGAAACCATGGAAAACCCTGCTCTTCAATGCAGAGTTCACCAGCAGCTACACATTGGTGTCTAAGCACAAAATCACACGGGTATATAGAAGCCCTCTGCGAATGACTTCTCTCTTGTATGTGGGTACATGAGGTCAAAACAGGGAGCATCAATGGATCATATGGTCAGCAAGTAGCCATAACAAAGATGCTACAGACAGAACAGCTCCGTTCGCTCTGTAGACCATCTCCATAGATTATTGTACCTAATGCACAAATTCCAACAGGTGTATGCACTGCCATTGCCCACACCAGAGCTGTTCTGCACAAACCATCCATTTCCTCTGTTGCTTACATGACAGCAGAGTTGTAACCTGATGGATACCAGGTTCTACTCCTTTACTGCAGGACTTTTGCCCCTTTGAAGTCTCCAGAGAGATATATTACCAAATCTCACACCCTACTTTGGTGTGGTTAAAATGTCAACAGACCTCATTTCTCCAATATCTTTGTAGTAAGAGTTACACTTTCTTGAAGAAATACATACGTATACATGCAGTTTTGCAAGTATAGTGAAGTATTTTTACAATATCTTTCTCTCCCTGGTGTTCAGCTCTTCACTTCATTGATTTTAGCACACATAGTGATCTGTAGTGAAATGGTGATATAATTTGAGACTCTACAAAATACAGGATTTGAATATAGGAAGGATGCTGTGGATGGAAAAAAAAGTGAAACTACCCAAAAAATATTTTATATCAGGTCTGTCCTTTATACCTATAATGTATTTTACATGTTTGCAGTATACTTTATATATTTGTGCAATAAATATATTTCGGGAACAAACAAATACAACTTGTACTTTTCTAATATTTTATTTGCGATAAGATTATTTGTAACTTGAATAAAATTGAACTGAACACCTAAAGATGACTTTTAAATATTTCTTGAAACCTGGGATTTTCCTTCTACATCCTGCTCAGCATAGGGTTTCTGGTTTTAACACGCGCAAGAACTGCCAGAATGGGCAAATAGAAGATGGAGACACACACCATATGTTTGCTGATTTAGGAGCAACTACAGGGTTAAAAAGAAACATGAAAAATAGTATGTGCCAGCATAGCAAAAATTGTGTAACGCACACTGCAAAATGAATTCTCCAGTTTCTCATTCCTTGAGCAAATCTTGGCCCTCAGAATGCAAAATACAGTTCAGAAGAGGCCACTGTACTTGTTATATTTCATGGGAAGAATGAATGAATTTATTTGAATTTGCTTCATCACAATGTACTTTAAATGTCCCCTCTAAAAAAGTAAAAAAGGGGCTACTTTGCTGTCGCAGAGACAGATTTTGAAGACTAGGTGAGACTAAAAGGGAGAGGAGAGAGGGAGCAGTATTACAAAGTGCAAACAAACCGAATATCATAAGCTCCAACCTCTCCCATTGTCACTCTCTCTCTTCTTCATGAGAGTGCTCTCCATTTTTCTTTTCTTTCTTCCTTTTTTTTAAATTTGAAAACTATTTTATTTATATATACAACTATCTTCCAGTTCTTTCTTGCATTTCCTCTCTTTCCAACAACAGCCGAGTCTTCCATATGTTCACATCTTCAGAATGCTCAAATCTAATACGATGCTATAACAATTACAAGAAATGGAAACAATAAGAAAAAGTAAGAAGAATACTAGCTGAGGAGAAGTGAGAGCAATAAGAACACTTGCCTTGTGTAGCACTTCTGGAAGGTAGCTTATTGGTTTGATCTCTCCACAAAAGTATCTTACCACTGCATTATCCTTCATGATATTTTTCTCAATCTAGAAGAGATTTCTATCCAAATTATACAGGAGTAACTTACAAGAAAAGAAGGCTGAATGCTTAAGAGACAAACAGACACAAAATTAGAGACCAGACCCTAGTCTATATTCGTCATCCAGGCTCTGTTACTCCTTAATATATTCCATGTCCTTCCTCAACAACAGAAAAAACAACCACCTTGGGTATGTTAATTAAAGTTTTCAGAACTGCCTAAATCTAAAACAAAAATAGCTTTCTGCTTTAAAAATGGTCTATTATTTTTTCAGAGTTTGGCTGATAAGTACTCAGAATCATGTTACCTTTGTTTTAAAGGCCACCTGGGGTAGTGGTATCTCAATCTATATAAAAAATATAATGGAAAATACTACACCAGATCACTAGTCACAAATATAACTACATCAATGAAACCTGGGAAAAGGGAGAGAGGGAATCCTGAGAACCAGTCAAAGCAAAATGTTAATTCTAATTGTTGTATTTAGTTGGCCTTGTCTTGTGACAAGTTTGTTATTACGCAGATTTCCTACATGCCACCTTCCATGGGAGGATTTTACAAAGTGAAGTTATGCAGGCAACTCCCCTCGCTGCTTGCCTCTTTATTCCTAATTATGTTGGCCCTGTGTTCACTCAAGATAACATTATAGCTGTCCCCAAATGCTCTAGATTTGAGGCCAGTGACAAATGAAATCTTTTGGTGCTTGAATTCTCTTTTTTTTCTCCTGTGTTGCAGACATGTGGTTAGTAACATGGTGGAAAAAAGACTCTGCTTGTTTATTGTCTGACAACGGATTATTAGCTTTTACATCTTTGCACAGGCATCATTTCTTAGATGTCTTTTTTTGTCTCCAGAGAGATATGTGATATAATGTCTCAAGGAACAATTTGGTTGATTTGTTTGGCTTTAAAGATATCTGTGCATTTACATATACTATTGCATTTACTGCCTTTTTTCTAGGAATGCTTTTTCTTTCTCTGTAATAACTTTTCTGATATATATCCTTGCATGACACCATTCTATTAAAGGCCATCATGAAAATAAGCTTTAATTCATCTGCTACATAGAGGGTATTTTTATGTGGAGAAACTCAAGTGCAGAAATTATGAATCCAAAGTAAGGATTAGAAATCCTGATTTCTAGTTTTTTCCTTTAACCATTGCATCAGTAACAATTGCATTGCGTCAATAATATTCTACACTTCTGGCTGTTAGAATTACAAAATAATGCAGCACTGTGGCTTTCAGTGATTTTTATTACAAAAGGTAATAGTAGAGGTACAGTCAGAAATTGTTTTGTTTTTCTGGGTTTGGAAAAGTGTAGGAGAAAGAAGTTAGATCAGTGTGTGCTATAGAGTAGCACAGCTTTTAGGCAGTATACAGGCAAAGCATCTCCATTCTACAGCTTTAAGCTGGATATAAAAGGGTTCTGAACAGACGGAGTGAGTAGAGGAAGGCTGATCACAGAGACATGGTGGTGAAGGGACCCCAGAAACTTCGCAGTTGTGACTTTGGGGTCATTGTTGTCCTCGGTCTTGTTGGGAATATACAGTCTGCTTCCTTTCCAGCTTCTGGAAGGATCAAACCTACTCAGAGACACCAAGAGGAAACGTGGTCCCATAATACGGTATGTAGTGTACACATAGGGCCACAGCCAACCCCCAGGGCAGACACAAATCCCATGAGCCATGCTGACAGCACTCCAAGCCAGGTAGCGCCAGAAAACTCCTGATAGCTGGTGCCCTGTATCCATGCCACTGCTGTCAAATGTACATCAGGCCCTTGGCAGAGCTGCAGAGGTGGGCTGAAAGCTTTGGGGCTTGGTTTCAAAGCATTGGGTCCTGCCATCCCAGCAAAAATGTGCTCCTGTTGTAACTCTATGAGACAGGATGCATCTTAAGTTTTCTTCTTATCAGCCACAGGGGGTTAAACACAATCTGATTGCCATATGAGCAGATATGCTAAAACAGAGCAGATATATCCTTGAGCCCAACCAGAGAGCTAACACTGTCAGAGGCCCAATTGCAGTCAATGAGCTTCTTGACTCCTTCCCTCTCTTCTTTTCCAAATCTTCCTCTGCTTTTGGGTATTGGAGTTTCTCTTTGCTACTCTCAGTAGATGAACCTAGGTAAAGCAATTGAACATTTAATAGTGACATTCAAAAAGGGGAAAAATATGGGAGATCACGGCCAAGCTTCTGACTTTTACTGACAATTTTAGGAATAGCTCTGCTTTTCATCATAAAAGTTCAGATTATCACATCCAAGTGGTTCTTTGGACATTAATATGCTACACACATGGATATATTAATTCAGAAGAATTTGTCTGCTGTGACTTAGCCTTTTTTGTTTATTTTTTTTTCTAATCTGGATTTACACTGTGATGATTATTGATGTCATAGAGCAATATTCCCCAATGATGTAGTACCGTACATACCGTATATTATGTCCTGAAGACCTCTGGGATTTTATTCCTTTTGTGGGGAAGGGATCATGAAGTTGCAATCTGTTAATTAGCTGGTGATTTTATGTACATCCAGGAACTGGTCCTGATACAAAACCCCAGATAATGCTCCAAAAATCTGGGTTCAGTATAATTTTAGATAGAGGCATCTGCTACCTCATCTAACCTGTAGTGTATTTGCATGCATGACAGTAAATAGTTACTGAGCTTCTTGTCAGAGCTGGCTGTTTTTTGGGGGTAATATCTCTAATAACCTGGATGTTCAAAATATTTTAGTACAAAAACTGTTACATGAAGTTCACCAAGCTAATAAATCCAAATTCTTTTAAAACCAAAATTTTGCTACTTATGCAATGACTGCTAAGAGCAAAATTCATCTTATTACAGTGGAAATAACAGACTCCAACTTTGCATGGCAGGAAGGAAAACACCACACCAATTTTACGAGTAGCCCGCCATCTGAAGGCATTGAGAGTTTAGGCCTATTGAAACTTAACAAAAAAGTCCTGGGGAATGCTTCAGACAAAAGCCAGTTGGTAAATTAATCTCTGCTGTTATTAGGCTTTCACATCACAGGCATCTGTTAGTGCCTACATAACACTGGCCAAAAGAGGGGAATACAGGCTGTGGGTGCGGTTGTAGGCAACGCTTTCCCATGGCAGAAGCTTGAGGGGACCAGTGCGCATACTTGGTGCCTAACCCAGAGGTGTAAGTTGTCTCACCTAATCTTTGTGTTTTAATGAGAAAGGAGGGAGTGAGTGTGAAATGTTTGTGTCCCTGGGGGCTGCCTTCTCCCCAGGGGTTGAGCGGGTTGAAGAGCCCCTCCTTTTCATTTGAGAAAGGGTCATGCTGCGAAAGAGCTGCACCAGGGACTGACAGCCCCGAGAGAGGTTTGGGTCAAGTTAGATTGCTTTGGGAGGATTTGGATCTCTGAAAATGTTTTGTTTTCATTCTTTGAATTAAAATTTAATTTAAGTAATTGAAATACATAATCCGTCTCTGAGGAACACGGTCTTAATCTTGTCTCTTAGAAGAAAAAGCAGGTTTTTTCAAATTTTATCTGTTACTGATCAGCTTACACCAGGCTTCTAACATCTCTGAACCTTTGTATCACCTTATCTCATCCTAGCTTTATCTATCCTAACTAGGGAGATTTCAAGCAGTTTTCTTTGCAACAGGACATTTGGTGCTTAACACTAAGGGTACTTGCCTGCAGTTCTGGAGCTAAAGCAGTAACACACTTAAAATAATGAGAAACCATCTTGAAAATCCTCTTCTTTATCAACAGTCCACCCCCAAAAAAATGAGAAAAAAGCAAAAAAAAAAAAAAGCTATGTGCTTATTAAGCTTGTTTCAGCGCAGTAGCTGCCCATATAGGTCCAATT
Source organism: Forpus xanthops (assembly GCA_032466535.1). NCBI lineage: Eukaryota > Metazoa > Chordata > Aves > Psittaciformes > Psittacidae > Forpus > Forpus xanthops. The sequence goes on from JASSUY010006407.1 coordinate 30,965, forward strand.
GCATTTCTTATTGAAAATGAATAAATAAAAAATGAGGCAAATATAACAAAATAGAGCAAAAGGACAAAATGTGAAAGTAGAAAAATGAGATGGGACTTGGGTGAAGAGAACAAGAATGTAGTTTTAATAGAGACAAATCCCAAGTAACTGAGACTAGATTCAGGCACCAACTTCCTTATTGTCTGGAATTGCTCAGAGCATCACAACTGTGATTTTTTCTACATTCACACAATATGACTTTCTTTTTGTGTGAACCCTGATTCCCTAGGTCCCCCCTGCAATGACTGCTTCTTTAAAAGCTTTTAAACTTAGGAATTCACCTTTGTTGTAACGTGAAGGTTTTTAAAATCGGCGGTTATTATGGAAGGCTTTAATTTTCTGCTGCATTCTACTATGAAACAGTGTGCACCCTAATTATTCGATGCCTTGCAAACCCCACAGTGATTAATTGCTGTAGTGTATGGCTGTGGTAGCCCAATGGTTGGACAAAATCAGCTGAGAAAGCAAGACCGGTCGTGCACCAACTGCAGCACCCGCAGAGCGCTGACCACAGTAACCTTTTGGGAAAAGTCACTTCCATCAGTCAGGCCACTACAGGGCAGTGGCCGCAAGGCAGCAAAACACTGCTTGGAATAATTCTTTGCAGATGCCAGGAACCGGAAGTTTCAGGGAGAAAAATGAAAGCCATTCACTCTTCCAATGACACAAGCCTTTGATACCACAAAGTCATTTGGACAGAGAGCTCCAAGGTCAGGAAGGCATGTAAAGATTGGTGATTAAAGAAATACTATATCAGCAAAGTGTGGCAAGCTATTAAAAGAAACTGTAGCTTTTATGATTGTGTTGCTGGAGCTTCCCCAGGGCTATTTGTATTAGATATTGAGTTAAGCATAACTTATTTAGTCCCAGCATTCCAGAAAACATTTTGATGTCAGCTACTGAAGGAAAGTAAACACAAGGAGGAGGAAACAGTACTGATTCCAAACAGATAAAAATATTGTAATTTAATTTTGTGAACTCATGCATGTTAGAGCATTAAGAAAGAGGAATTTTTAAAAGGTTAAAAGACTTAAAAGACTTTGTTGATAGAGGTATTTAGACACCGTGCAGCTTGGGAGAGGGACAGTGGAGGAACAGAGATGATTTATCACCTTGAGTATATGCTACACCCTGACAAAGCATGAACGCAGCTTTCTGTAGACAATATTTTTGTCTAGAGCAGATTTTATGCACATGTGTAGTTCTCATCTAATGCTGTGGGCTTGTGTGTACATTGAGCCAAACTATTTGCTTAGCTGGGCTGTTTGCCCAGTGGATGTTCTGATGGCTGGTGACAGGGATTTGCCTGCCCTGCAGTGAGCCATTAAGAATCTTTGGGATTTTAATTTAGGAATAGCTCTATGTGTCTGGATTCCTGGTCACTAAGTGAAGAGCTCAAAATCCGATCTAGAGGCTGATAATATCTGCACAGACATTGTCTCGCAGCTCAACAGCTCCAGTGCAGGAGCCATGCTTGTTTATTTCTGTAAGAAGCAGCCAATAAATCCATTGGGGAATTCTGCTCATGGGTTCTCTATTCTCTCAGAATAACATGCAGACCTGAGGAAATCATAGGTATAAATGTAAGGTCAGGTGTGGGGCTGTTTGATTTGCCAGAAATTACTGTTTGTTTAAGAGTAAGGAAGTGGAGAGCTGAAACCTCAAAGTCAAGTACAGCTCAACTCCCTTAACACGGGAGAGACACCTCAACAACAGCTCCTTGCAGAGGGCTTTTTTATGACACCTTGGCTTTGCTTTGATTCTTAGATTGTTTTGGTTTTTCTTTATAAGGTGTTTTTGGGTGGGAAGTTAGTACTTACAAGTTTGTTTAGTTTAAGTACTGTAGAAAAATGGGTTATCTCTCCAGAGATACTGTCCAAGAAACAATCTGTTCTTTCTGCTACCTTTCTCTGACCAGGTGTATTAATACCATTTTGTTTTGGGCCCAGGTAAGATGCCAGCCCTTCAATTTCCTTTTATCTCAATACATGTATACAAGATTGTGAAGACCATACTCTGGTGCTTCTGTTGGTGAGCATAGTTACAGCTCAGTGACCCTCTGTTGCTGTTTTCCACTCAAATTGTGAAATTTTACATTTGTATGTTCAGAGTAGGAAAGATTTTTCGCATGAGATGAAGAAAAAACTTCCTCTCCCTTCTCTCCTTCTTATATATTATTTCTGCAAACGATTCCACTGCAAAGAAATTATTCATTACCACAGGAATATCCCAGCTCTGCAGGTTACATATTAATGACCAGCTCTCCCAGACAGAGGTTCATATTCCACTTAAAGTGCAAATGTTATGTCTGCTAGTTACCAAACATGCCATATAGGACTTAGCAACTAAGACTTTATTTGCAAGTCCTCTGCCTAAAAATACACCATTGACTACAAAGACCACAGATTTTTTTTTAACCTTAACTACTCAGCCTTACATACTTGTCCTAATTCTTGACATATTTAATAAGATGATTCTGGACTATGAATTCTCTACCTTGTAAATTGTAAGTTGCCACTTTCTTGCACTTTTAGGCTGTCATTAATAACAGTATTGTACTCAGGGATACAACTACCACATTTTGCATGCTGAGAAGACACATTTGAAGCTTTTGGGGACCCATAGATAAAAACAAAAAAGGCTTGTGTTGTTGACTACTTGTTTTGAGGAGAATAATTTGTGGCTTAAGAAAAAGCAGAAATGTATTGAAAGCCATTTCTAGCTGAAACTAGACAGAAAGAGTTTAAAAATATAATAGAAGAATCTAAGTTTTACTATGATTGAATGACTAGACAAAACCAAATATGATTTAAGAAGATAGGAACATAAGAATTGTCTTACTGCATCAGGCCACTCTATCATGCCCAATATCCTCGGGCAATAGTGAGAGCGCACAAACACAGCTACTCTCTGCAGTTCATTGCCCTCGTACTCCCAACACCCAGAATTTTTGCATTTCAGATGTTGGAGGTACATCCCTGTCTCCTTCCTTTAACATCTGTTCATGACCACGCTGTCCATGAGTTTGTCTAATCCCGTTTTGAACTGCTGGTTCTACAATCTTATGCAGCAAGAAATTCCAGATTTTCACTACTCATGAGGCAAAGTAAAAATAAAGCCTTGCCTGTTTTAAACTGATCTCCTGGTAACTTCAGCAAAAGCTCCCAAACACAATATTGCAGGATGTGGTGAATAACATTTTTTCATCCACTTTGCCTGTCTGTCTTCATGATTTTGTAAATATCTCTCTGAGGGAAGGTATTCTGTAGCAGAACTGGAGATGTTCTTTACCCAGGACAGTCTGTGCACTTTTTCAGCCTTCCACAGGTGATGCATAGCCCTGTTTCTCATTGTACAAATCACCTTACTGCTCAGCACTGCTGAAAACGCTGCTGTAATTGATGTTTGTGCTGCAGCTGGCCTGGTGGGTCACCCGCTGAGAGAGTGAGGATACTGCCGGCTCCTGCAAGGCTCCCTTTGGGCCCCAGCATGGCCCAAACCTGCCTCCCATTCTCTGGGCCAAGGAGAGCCTGGCAGCCAGCCGGGGAAATCTTATTATGTAGGTGATACTCACTGGGGGGAGGGCATTCCAGAGATCTATTTTAGTTTTATGTGAATGCTCTGATTTCTACTGCCATGCGTCTACACGCACAAAAGCCCTATGTTTAATACATAGTAATGTATGGGCTTTCCAAGTGTTTTCTCCACACTTCTACTCTTCAAACTCTTCATCTTTCTTTCTCTCTCGTCTTTGCACAAGAAGTTAGTGCGTCTGCATTTGCAAGCAGTATGCAGTAAAACTTTAAACTATAACTCAATTTAGTCAAGAAATAAGAGGCAAACCCAAAGGCTGAAAACAGCACCAAAGCTAGAAGTTTGATATGAAATATATTGCAACTTTTTAATATTTTTCAAGTGGGAGATAAATCTCCTTTCTGTTGAAAGATGGTTCTGCCTTTGAAGATAGGATGAAGTTTACATAAATGTTAATGTCTTCTTTAATGTAGCTTTCATTATCTCTTATGTTCCCCTTTCCTCTGAAAGCCCAAGTGACTGATGTCAAGATCAAGGGAGTCAATCAATGTAGATACACTCCAGGACCCAGATAGGATATAAATCACCCTTACTACTAACCACAGTAGACACCTAACTGAAGGACAGAAGTTTACATATTCGCTGTCCTTGTGGGGGAGGTCTAAATTTCCCATCCACTTACCTCACGGGAACCCCTCATTCATTAACCAATTGTGTGCTTAGTATCACTTATCAAATAGGCTAATCAAACTTTGAGAGAAACCAGCTCTTGACCACTTCTTGCCCTTTGAGCACTCCAGGGCCACCTCCCACCCCTAGACTTTTATGCAATTAAAGTTAAAGAGGGGAAAAATTAATCCAGGGAAGAAAATGAGATAACAGCCACCATAGCAGACCATCCAGAATCTGGTTTGCCTTTCATCTACTGCTACCTGACAATTAACTCTTCGGCAACACAGGAACCTCGTTTCATGGGAGCAAGTTCTGTCCCTTCACACAAGGATGGGTGTTGTATTTTCATTTCTCACTGCTCCACGTTGCAGTTCCTCTACTTGTATTGGGTGTGGGTGAATTAAAAAGGTCATCCTTTACTCTCCCTCACTCAAGCTTGACTTAGTGCTGTTTTCACTTGCAGAATACAAAAGTGAAAACTGTAATTTATTACAGTACTAACAATTCAAGATGTTTTGCTTGGATCCTGTGCTTGCAATTGGTCACCAACATTCCAGCCTCTCTTGCTTTTGTTGGCTAATAGATTATAACCCTCAATTTCATTCTCTAAATCTGTGTTTAAAAAGGCATTTCACAACACACGGTTGTGGGGCTTTTACCTTGAAAAAAAAAGAGTGTGGAGTGTCCGCTTTGCAGATTGACTGCAATTTTAATTTTACTACTTGTGTTCCTGTTTGGTATTCTTTTGTTTTAAATTCTTGTTCTTTCTTTTTTTTTTAAACCACCTGACTGCAGTACTTCTGAAGCCCAAAGGATTTTCCTTTATGATTGCTTGAATTTTTCAACAGCTGAAATTCTGGCATTGTGAATATCAGGAATAGGTTAACTCTGGTGACACAGCAGTCATTAGCTGCACTGCAAATAGAGAAACTTGTGTTTTACAGGGTACTTGGGAGCCCTGGGCAAGCTCTGCTCCTCTAGCAGCACCTGCCAGAAGTGAGTAGGGGTGCATGGGGCAGCTCCAACATGACACTCTCAATGGCACTTCAGGTTTTGGTGCACAGAGGGACCAACAGCAACAAAGTTCAGTTTTTTGTGCTAAAAATACACTGATGCTTTGAAGGCTGCATTTGTACTTTTAGCAGTTTTAGAAGGAAACATTGCATTGTAAAGTCTGTGGGACAGGCATATATGGCCAGGGTTAGAAGTACTGAGGAAATCCCACTTATACTCTACACTGTCCCAGTGTTGTAACTTGCACCTTGAGGCACTCAAAGGTGCGCAAGGTAAAGTAGCCCCACTCGGACTCCTTTCTAGAGAATGAGAACTGTTTTAACCATCACATGTTTATATTACTTTGGAATGGGCCCCTGTTACTGGTTTGGGCTTTGGTGTTGTGTTTTTTCTTGTATTTTTTTTTTAAAGCCTACAAAACCCATGTGTATCTATAACACTATAGCCAGTAGTAGTCATTAAATACCTTACAGAACTAACCTAATGTTGGTACCCAGTTCCTAGCACTTAATAATGGGCATTTGGCAACGTAGTTAATTACTTGCAAATGGAAGTTGTAAAAGGTAATAGGGTTCAAACCGTTTCATTTAAATCAAAAAGAAGCCCCAAGTAAGCTTCCAAATCTCCTCCAAAGTTTGGGAAAATGTTAGTCCATATCAGTGTCTGAACTAATATCTGGCCTTCCCTTTAGCTACCCGAACTAATCCATCAGACCTACAATTTAGAACTATGACCTGCAGCTGTTTGGTTATGGAAGGGACACTGGTAGGACTTGAAAGGGGAAGAACCGAGGCAATGAAAACGAGATTCGGTAATCCTCCTGTATTATAAGGTATTTTGCACAGGGTGGGAAGGAGCGGGGTCACTTGCTTGCTTCCCCATCCCAGGCAGCAGTGGGAGATATGGGTGCTCCCTGTACTGCTGCCCACTCAGTACCCCCTGTGGTGGCAGGCAGAGGAGAAGTGTCAGCCAAACCCCTCATACAGCTCCAGTGCCAGCACATGCAGTTCACCATAATCCAGCTAAACTTAGCTATCAATTAATACCAGCTGCTTTGCTCTGCAGGGTGGACAGGACCTACTAGGAACTGGAAAATCTGTAATAGCCAGAGAGAAAACTTGTGTACTGGTAGGGGGATAGGCTGCAAGCTGGAACAGGTCCTTGCCATCTCTAATTTCAACATATTTAATTTATATAGGGCACTGAAGGCTTAAATTGTAGCAAAAGTTGGTCACTATCCACAAGAGACAGATTTGATCCAGTGACCCAAAGGCGAAAGGTTCTGTATGCCATTAGCAACCCCCTAGAAATGCAGTCCCTCACTGAGGTTTTTATATTAATAACTAAATGCCACTAACCTTTACAGGCTACACTTTTCATCTCCTAATTCTGAGTCATTTCACAAGCAAAGGGAAAAATCGAGTTTGTCTTAGAGATAAAAATGTAACTTCTTCAACATTTTGCTGTTAGATATTTAGGAATACAATTATTTTTGAAAGAGTGGGAGAAGGGAAGCCGCTTGGATTAGGACTCTGTATTTAGGTGTGTCTCAAGGGCATTGCCCTAGAAGAACACATTAAGCACTCCTACACTGCTTTTCCCACCCTCTCCTGTGACTGATTGTGAGAGAAAATTCTTCTCCTCACCCCCCACCCCACCTTTACTGGCAGTTTTACATCTTCTACTCTATTACCCACTGGAATGCCCCTTGGAATTCCAACCAAGATCCAGAAGAGGTCTTGATCTTGATACTAGAGAAACCTATAAGCAAGATAAAAGTATTTCCACACATTTTTTGAGCATGCGCAAAAATGAATACAGGCTAAGAGATATAATGGCATTTAATCTCTATGAAAGGTAAAAATGTGGAAATAGCAAAAGATGTTACATAGGATAGCAGTTGGAAGTCAGTATTCATGTCGGAGGTGGTCTTGTTCTATCTTTTTTCTTTTTTTCCTTTACCTACAAGCCAAACACCATTGAGCCAGAAACCACCAACCACTACAGTCTCACAGTAACAAGATATTAATAGCCCATGGAAAAATCAACATATAATTCCATATTATGGTACTAGAGTCTGTATTTTTTTTAGTTCTGACCTAACTGTAACACGAGAAAAGGCAGTAGGGTAACATGCAAAAATGTGGGCCCATTTTAATTCATGGTGTATTCAAAATACTGTTGATAACTTCTCATTTGTTATCTTTGTAAGGAAAACAGAAAGCTAGGAATTTTACATGAAAAAATTTAGTGTTGCTGCTTTTAGTTTAAACAAATCTGTCATCCTTTAACACACAGAGAAATATAACTCTCAGAGTCTATAAAGTGACTTTGAGACTGTAGCACATCTCCTACCTCCTGAGGGGTTTATCTACGGCCTGCCATCTCCACCATTACTTATCTAGGCTCCTCTTTGCTGCTGGTGGTGGTTTTGCATATGTAAGTAAATACACAAACGTTTTCATTAGATAGCATAGGATGCGCTTACATTACCTGTGCGGACCTTTGAGGAAGTCACCCACACGCTTACAGGCAAGTAGGCATCTGCAAAATCAGGCCCTAGGCATTTCAGGGGAATTACTTAAAATGACTTCATGGAAGTTCCTGTGTATTATAATGGTCAATGACCTGAACTGGGTTGAATTATGTCTAATGCCTAACTTATTCTTCATTTCTATGCATATTTTGTTGTTCCTTGCCGTATCTTTCACCATGGTCCCTTCTTGCACAGATTCCCTTTGGCTTCAGTGACTTGGAATTGCTTATTGCTGCATTTTCTAGTTCTTTCTATATCCTCTAATCTTCATACACATAGCAATATATATATAAACATATATAATGTGCGAATATATATAATATATATAATCAATATATTATACTGATCAATTTCTTGATGTCAAAATGCCGAATCCAGCAACAATAAAGGAATTTTCTGTTTAACAACTTGAAAAGAACTTGGTCTGCATCTGACTAGCTTGGTCTCCTGCAAAGGAGGCAAACAGTTTAGCAAGCTTCTAATCAGTGTCTCCCAGCCACTGCTTCTTGGAAACACTGAAGTTGGTTCAAAAGTGCAAAGCTCTTCATTGATTTCAGGAATGTTAAAATAACAGAAAAAAACTTCAAGCAAAATAGAAGGAATATAGACACAGCTCTTCCAAAATCTCTCCCTCTAACAGTCAAAAGTGAGCTTGAAAGGAAGAATCCACTCAGCGGCCAGGATTTAGAGGATAAGATTTTATACATATAACACCACTCTCACAGTCAAGCCAAGAGCTGCACTCAGCGTGCAAAGGTAAAGCTTTAGGTCAGAACAGAAATGTTAGAACTTCCAAAGAACTCTGGATATGTGGAACCCAAGGTAATGCGAATGTTGACCAGGTCTAAACCTGAGGCTTGCTCCTAGGACTCCTTGGGTCTTAAGAATGCTTTGCTGCTGTTTGTATTCTGATCCTAAACAGAGATTAGACACTTGGGAAAACATTGTGTTAATCTATTCCCCAGCGATTCACGCTGGTCACCAGTCCTGCTGAAAAGCTTTAAAACTAGGCAACAATATTGGAAGCAGAGCCAAACCAGCAGTGTTATTTCTAAGGCTGAGGGCTCCATTCCAAAACTACTGTCTCCTCAAGCAGCTTACTAAAAATCACCATGATTTGGGGGTCAATAAATCTTTTTTTTTAAGTGATAAACCACAAAGTGCCCCATGAATGGATCTACTTCATGTTGCCATGGCGTTTGTCATCTTCTTTTTTTCCACATACCCAAGTATTTCATTTTGCTCTCTCTTTGAAACTTGGAGGATTTGTGTTTCTCTCTCTCCCAAGATAGTTATCATTGGCCAGTGCATCAAACAATTTCTTCTAGTGAGCTCCAGCCACAGAACAAATACACCACCTCCCAAACCAAAGGCGCCCACTTCAAATCACAGTCCCTTTTGGCAGCCAGCTGCTCTCATACCATTATACCCAGAGCAAACTATAAATCTTTTGCCTTGGACACTACTCCCTGCTTCAGGAGTGTCAAACTAGCTATTACAATGATTTTAGTAAAATGATCAACTGCTAGGAGGGGATTGTACTGTAGGTGTAAGACATTTCACAGAGACAATTTCACAGAGCTCCACCGTTTACTTTTCAAAATTCAAGGGCTTCCCTCTAGCAAGCTTAAAGCCTTCTATTTTTTCTTATGTGCTGAAGCTTTTTCTGTTTCCTTTCTTCTTTCTGTCTCTTGTCATTTTCTTTTTTTCCTTGTTTGTTGGTCTTGGTTTGGGTTTGTTTTGGGGTGGGTTTATTTTATTTCTTGTGTGGTCTCTTGCACTCCTTGTGAGCTAAGAAATGTGTCAGGATTACAGGAAACACAACCACACCTGATTCTACATAAGGGAGAAACCTCATCGTTGCTGCCTTAAACGAAAGGTAGATTAGAAAACGCCAGACCAATTTGCTATCTATTGAGATCAAAACCTCACAGTATTGTCACAGGACTTCGTTTAACCCTGAATGGTTTTGTCTTCAGCTTAGCTTAAAAGGAATTCTTTATGCTACTGAAGGTGTGGGGAAGTAATAACTCCTCCTAACACCTCCTCACTATAAACTGCCTGAAAAACTGTGTACGGAAGGGTACTTTAATTTTTTTTTTTCCTCTCTCCTTATTGAAACCAAAGCTTTCTTCTGCTTCGTTGGTATACTCTGAGTTTAAAACATGCTTTAAACTGCACTGCTCCATATTATGCATTGAAATTGAGAGTTTTATATAGCCTGTAATATGGTAGATTATTCTAATCCAAACCCTGGTGCAGTACATAAGCAAAAATTTCAGTAAGGTAGTTTCGATGATAATCAAAATGCAGTGGCTTTGGATTACATGGAAAGAGCTTTCCTTGCTGTTGTCCAAAGGCACATGTGTCCCCTCGGCAGATGTGAAGGAAGCTTCACACCAAAGGCTACGTTTGGCTGTTTGTTACCTCTGTTTGTCACCATCTCCACTGCTCCAAAATTATTCCCGCTGCCTCAGTTATACATGGGAGTAAGAGAAGGGAGGACTTTGAAGTTTTTGCTCATAAATGCTTCACTTCCAGGGCTGTGTTATAGCTGCATAGATTACTTTCCACTTTGTGGATTTGCTTTGCATCCATTTGATTACTGGAATGCTTTGCACTTTGAGGTAGTTTTGCTGCCTTTCAAATTACTCCGTGAAAGATGTCGGTTTTTTAATGGCTGCTGCCCTTTGAGATCCAGCTAACAGGAAGTCCTTTGCTACAGGGCAAGAGTGAAACATCATTAAGTGATAACTTCTTTTCCATAAGTGTAGCAGGTATAACAAAGCTGCTTTCCTTCTAAGGCTCCCAGCCTTGAGAAAGCGAGGAGCGTAGCCCCAAAAGACTGTGTTTCTTTGGTTGCGATAATTTATATTAAAGTCCTTTCATCAGGAGAGATCAAAACTTACTTAAAACTTCTTTTTTTTTTGCCTCTTTCCTTCCGAAGTGATGCAAAAGCTCACGCTCTGTCCTTTTACAATCAGACCAAGTGGGGAACTTGTCACTGCGCAGCTAGTGTATGCGTCACCCGAGTATTTTTAGCACAGCAAGTCTCCTTGTCTTCAGGTCAGAAGACAAGCTGCTTTCTCATCTTGCCTGCTTTTATATATTCTAGCTGGCCTTCCTGGAGTATGCACAACCACAGAGTGGAGAGCTTTTTCCCTTCCTAAGCAGTCTTTGGAGGGAGGCTCAAGCATGTTTGCTGATAAATTTAAGAAAAACTAGGACATTGGTGGAAAAAGAAGCAATTCACATAAACGTCCTGTCAAAATGAAATATAAAAGGATAAGATTTGCAGAGGAAATCAAAGTCTGAAAAAGTAATTACCCTTGTTTAGATTAAATACAAGACAACATTTTAACAAACAAGCAAACCCTCTGGCTAACATGTTATTTCTCAGCCTTTTTCTTCTTTTATGATTAAAATTAGATGTATTTTCTCCTTGGATCCATAATCCCCAATAAATTAACCTGTCCAAATAACACATGCACAGGATTTTTGTGCATGTTTCTTGATTTTGATTGCATTGCTTATGGCTGTAATTTAGGTAGCTTCGATTCCAGCCATTGTTGTTTCTGGGGACTTGGGCACCTTTAAACTGCTGAGAGAATCTCAGCTCTTTCATGGATATAGTTATGTTCTTCGTTTCAAACAGATAAATATGTCTCTGTTTTGTTGACAAATGACTTAAAAGCATAATTTTGCAAATATGGTGCTGTGTCTATAGTATGTCATCCCTCTTTAATAGGGACTATGAACTTACACTGTTGTAAGCTGGAAGAATTTACATGTGAAAGGCTAGGTTTTATCTGTAAATACAATACCCAAACATTCAACAGAATTAAAGGAAATGTTACATTAACTGACCTGTCACATAGATGCAGCAAAACTGACAGTATTAAGGTAATATATTTTTTGAAATCCTACAAATCAGAAATTCAGCTTGTATCTCTTATGACAAAACCAGCTTATTAGCAGAAATATCTTTCTACTCTAGTGAGAGGTAGATGCTATGTGAACTTCATACTGCATGACTGTAAAGCTTTACATCAGTAGCAGCTCTTAGCATTATTTCTTCTGCTTTAATACAAAAATAATGGGTTACAATAGAATGTGAAATGCAGAGCAGAGAATCATTTCAATGCAAGGAGGCTCATCCTCTCCTCTTGAAAGTTCCTTATGACAGGAGGACAGAGTACTTGGCTAATGAGACAGAGAATAAGGATGCACCCAATCCTTACTGCCATAGTCCTGGGGGATCAGGATTAAAATAGGTACAAAATGAAGAAGAGTTTTAATATTTCAAACTTATATTACTAAAATAGAAAGTAATTCTTACTTTTGCTTTGACTATGGGCGGTGCATTGTAACACTAGTAAATGATGGGCAGATTTTAAAGACATCTTTTAGTACGGCCATTTTAAATGCTGTTCACACAAGTATGTTTTACAGTTATAGCATATATAGAGCAAACGTGTTATAAATCATTGAGACAAGGCCTAACAAAGCAAGATGTCTGTTGACATACATAGGCAAAAATAAATGTATATCTGAAGGTGCTATTATTCCACTTCCATGTCCTCATGTCCTTATGCATGCAATTTAGTAGCATAAATGTACCTTAGGAGAAGCCATTTTTCAAGTAATCTTGAACTTCTGGATTTTTGAAAATCAAGCTTTTAGGAATGTGAGATTCTTTCCACACATCCTTCTGGAAAGTTCATTCTTAATTTAAAAAACACAGCAGCAGCAGCTGCCTTATGGATAAACATGACAGCCCTTCTGTGTCTTTCTCCTTTTCCTTAGTCTGCCATTTTTGGACTTGAATAGTGAAACTTGCTCTTGCCTGACTCTTCAGCATAGATATTTTTCACTGTGAATTCACAGTCACACTACAAAAGCCAATATACTATCCCTTTTTTGGGGGTGATGGAGAAACGGGCACTGGGATGTAGGGAATAGGAGAATGCTCTCTACAAACTTCAGCCTATTCAGTTTTTCTTGGAGTTCCTACGGCTTCTTTTAAGTAGAGCTGCTGTGCTGTTGACACTTGCTAAGTTATAACACCCCAAAGACTCACACAGTGAGTTGTAATACATGTTTTCTATAAATCATGCAAAGACACCTGCACTGTTCGTTATGCTTATGTAAACCTCCATGCACGCACCTAAACACTTAGGGGTATATACACAAAATTCATCAAAAAGTGTAGTGGGGAAGGCAAAACCTGCATAATGTTCTTTTTGAGGTATTTTGGTCAAGAAGCACATAAATATATGAATGGGTATAGGGGAACCAGATGGGAGCATATGCCCACACTTGCTAAGTGGGAAGTAGTGTCATCTAGTGGTTAGCTCAAAGTGAAATGTGAGAGGAGCTGTAAGACAGTATATAGAAACAAAATCTTTAATTCTTGCCTTGCTTGACTGTGCAACTTCCAATGAATAGAAATTACTTCCTGTATCTCATTGACTCAGCTAGAAAACAGGGGAAAGTAAAGCAAGTAGATTAATTACTGTTGAAACTTACAGGAACTTAAGTTCATCCAGTTTCCAAAATGAGCAGACATTTCTACATGTAGTAATAACCTTATGAAATGGAACTAATTTGACTAAAAGATGGTTCTTATTCTTTCCTCTTCTGACAATATGGTTGTTAGAAATAATATCCTTTCACAGTCTAAAGCACTCTCTAGTGTCACTTCTGGCTGCAGGAAAAGATGGACTTGAGCACTTGCTTACAAGCGAAGGAAGCCGTGGTGTTAAGCACATACTTAAAGCTAAGTGTATGATTAATTACTCTGTAGATCTGGGGTTTATAATATGAATGGAGTGCTGTAATCTGGTAACCGGCTCTTAAATTCTCTTAAATTTTTATCAAAAGACTTAAAGCTGTAATTTGTAGATACTTATCTAAGAATAACTATAGAGTGTTAACATAAAAGCTAATTCACACCTGGGTGTAACATTATTGGTCTGATTATTTGCAAGGCAATCTTAATTAGTTTCACCCATTACGGTTTTATCTACTAAAATGAAAGAAACAAAAATCTACTGAAACTGTTGAATGAAGGGCTAACCATAGTAGAAAGGAGCAGTTATTAACAGGACTTTTCCAGCTGCCTTTGCTAACAGGCAACTCTAAAACAACAGCTAGGCATGTCTTAAGTTTCTGCTAACAAAGCTGATTTCTAACCAGAAGGCTAGAGTATTGCTTTTCATCTATTAAGCCCTGAAAGTGACAGTATTTCTTCATATCCTAATATTTCCTTTTCAGCTCACCAGGGCCAAAATGTCATCTTTTCTTGTAAAACAAAAAATCAAAGCCAAATGGTTAAAATGCAAAGTTTTGGTTAAACAGTCAGTATTTCAGTGGTTTTATCTGCAGCCTGCAGAGCAACTAAACAAAGCCAAGATATTGTCCATCTCTTTGACAGACAAAGGGCCTCAGAGGTCCAGAATGACATGCCCGGGGCTGGCACGTGATTAGAGTAATTAAATTAAATAGCAGGAAACATGTTTTCCATATGCCATTGCCTGGCCACACACAAACTGTAACAGTAAATCTTTTATATTGCATTGGTTGAGGGAAATGCAGAACTATTTTGAAAATGCATGATGCCCACAAAAATAAAGTTAAGGGGAAAACAGTGGCATACTTGCCACACTCCATGGCTTTGGTCACTGGCCTGAAATGCCAAACAAGTTCATTCCGTATTTATTTATTATTAAAGGTGCAGCTCAAAATGCCCTGAGCATGTGAACGTTCAGGAAGCATCGCTGGGTGTACACTGGAGGGTAGTGCTGATGCTCTGGTTCAGAGGCAAAAACATTAAAATCGGCCCAGTAAAGAAAACCATCTCAGCTATCCTACAAACTGAGATCCCAACACATTTCTGTCAGTCTTTTGCAACAGTCTGGCCCTCCAAACGTGTATTACAAAGGAATTTTTGTGTTGGTTCTGTTTTCCACAGCAATATAAACTCAGATTTCTTTGTGTTCATGGCCAGTTGTTTAGCATGTTTATCCATGCGTGTTATCCACTTAAAACCATGACAATGTGCCATAATACAGTCAGAAGAATTGCTAGTTGGTGGAATCAGCCATCATTCTTGCATTTATTTGTCACTGCAGTATGAAGATCAACTAGAACATTTGCTAATGTATTTCTGATTCCTCTTTCAGTGGCTGACAATGCCAAATTGAGTCACTAATATTTCTGTTTTGTTATGTTTTTGCACAATAGGGAAAAGGCTGAAAATCCATTTGGAAGGAGCTATTAATCAGTGAGATCACTGATTTAAATAGTCCAGTCCTTAAGATTCTTTAGGTGATGACATACAGGAATATTTCCTATATATGTATAAATCCTAATGACTACAAAATGCTCTTCAAATGAAGAGAATGAAGAATTTGGGAAAAATGATCTTAGCACAGGACAACCTGTCACTGAAAGGAAAAATGTGTCTCACCGTTTTCTGGTGAAATAGATACTAGACAATTTCATAGGCATTTTAGATATTCTATCTTCTCTTTACTTCCTTGTCTCAGATACAAAACAACAGAAGGTTCAGTGCTCCCGATTCAGGTCCAGCATTGACCTATGGTATTAAGTTTAATAATTGATTCAGTTCAATGAAATCAAAGTACAAGCCTCCAGCTGGAAAAATAAATGTCAGTTTATCTTTGAAAAGCAGTGTAAAACAGATGACGGAACACTGATAGTCTTGGATCAATCTTTAGCAGTCATAGCATTTGTCAGGATATTGAAGTGAGATTTAAGATGGAGAACTAAGAATTGGGACTTGATTCTCTACTCCTTTAATGCTTTCTCTATTAACTAATCTCCATTTTTTGATCAGGAAAGCTTGAAAGAGTCTAAAATTGTTAAAAAGGACAGAAATGACAGGAAAGTGAAAACTGATGACATGTTGGTAGCAGATGGCAGAGCTTTTCTTTTTAAACATTTCTTCAACTGTCTGAACTCTTCTATTCCCTGAAAGCATCAGTGCATTTCACTTACATTATTTCACCTGAACTTTCTATACAATGGGCTAAAATGATCAGTGGACAGGCAAAGCAGTTAATCCTTTGTTACCACCTTGTCTTCTGAGAACAAAGACAACAGAGAAAGTTCTTTGCAGAAGGTAGAAACCTGGAGCCTCTGACTGAGGTAGTGTCATCTTCTGGAGGGGACAGAGCTGCCTTCCAAGCCAAAGGGGTCTCTCAAGACCAGCTACAAGGTGGACTGTAAGACATTTTACTGCTGCTGCTTCACAGCCTCTGCTTCTCCCCACCATTATTCCCAAAGAGGTACTGGAGTGAGGAGGACACCCCTCCATCCACTCCTCCTGCTCCCCAGCTGGTCTTGGCCTCCACGCACTGTCTCTTACCTGGCGTAAGTGAACCCTCCCACGGAGTGGCCAAGCACATCTTTAAATCGGTAGTCATTGAAGGCTCATAGCCCTTCCCGAGAAGATCTCTTATGCCTCTGATCATCAAAAACGGGGGAAATCTGGATTACTTGGCAGAGAGGCTGGCACGCCAGCAGGAGGGCCATGGGAGAGAGAAGGGGCTGGGGAAGCTTCTGCTGAGGACTTAGTCGCCAAAGGAAAGGTTGTGGTAGCTTTGGGTGTAATTGTTTGATTTTGGAAAACACGCAGCAGTAGTGATGAGTAGTTGTTCACTGCCGATGCAACAGTGCTGTGATTGTGATCAGTGGAGAAAACAATAGCTGAAAAGTCTGTTTTTCTGGTAGCAGCTGAGAGATCTAATTTCCAGCTTCTAATTGCATAGAGTATCTTAGCTGTGCAGTCAGCTGCAGGCCTCAAATCTCCTTATTTTGTTAATCTCAAGCTCTCAGTTCAAGGGATGAACTTCTTTGTGACACAAAAGAGCGGAATACGTATTATGTTGGTATTTCTTGATGTAAGTAAGTTACTGTTGCATTTAAAGGAACTCTACAGATTGAATGCAACTAACCTCTGTGGGATTGTGTCCCTCCATTCTGACATGCCAAATCTTCCTCCATTTCTAAACCCCTCACCTGAAAAGTCAAGTTTTTCTTTTTCTTTTCAGTATTTGGCATCCATATTAAATCAGAAGAAAGCAAAAATAAGAAATACCAGAAGCACATGAATAATAACTTGCTATATGTCAAACAAGTGCTTTGTCTTGTGATTTCCTTTACTTGCTGAAATAATCATGCAGAAGATCAGGTAGACACAGTAAAGCTAATGCTGGTAAGGAGCTTCCAAAAATTTTTTTTTCACTAATGTACTTAATTTGGTTTGAGTACTAGTCTGTAAGTTAATATTCAGCCTTTTACAATGATTTTAAATGTGCAGGTGGCCATGACAGTAAAAGAGAACCAGGCACTGACTGCTTTCTATCACTGACTACCTAATTTCAGAGTATCCTTTCAGGCTTAAATGATCCACTTAGTCATGGCCTCTAGGACTAGGTACTGAAACCCAAATTCATGAAGGAAAGTGCAGTGAAACTCTGTGCTGACTCCCTGCAGCTCACCTTCACGATAGCAGCTTCACAAATGCTATACTCCTGTGGGTATGGCATCCCACCAGACTGAACCCTCTGCATCTTTGAGTGTGCTGTGTCAACTGATTTCACACTGTGAGAGCAGAAAAAGAAAAACCTGAAAATGAGTTCATGTACTTTGAGTCCTTTTCCTTGATTAAAAGCTGGAGGGAAAGGGACAGAGAGTTGAAATAAAGAATTACTTCTTTTAAAGGGGGGTCTGAGCTACTACAATAGTGACATATAATAGTAGCTAACTTGAAAGCACTCAACTGTTTGGGGAAAATTAGCAGCTTGCTTGGTTACTGCATTATCCATCAATATGAACAAGGAACAGCCCCCAAGCTCATTCTCAGTCTCTTCCTGCAGGCATGAATCTTGTTCCTGTTCCTTTTTTATTTGCTGATCCTGAGAGCCTGGAGATAATAGACTCAGAATGGTTAGTGTTGGAAAGGACCTTAAGATCATCTAGTTCCACCGCCCCGATGGATAGCCAAATCAGAGCTGTGGAATTCAGGTGTCCCTGGGCTGAACCTGTCGGGCTGGCATTATCCATTTTTATTTTTCTGCCAAAAACATCAACAGAGAAGCTGCTGCTCTGTATTAAGTAGCTTCAGAAAGCTGAAATCCATGCAGAAAATAGCAGGAAAATATGACAAAAGACTTGTACAAATTTAGAAGAAAAAAGTTCTAGAAAGAAAAATGTCAAGGGATGTGCTGTTGCGCTTGGGAGCCTTTGATGCCCTAAGGCAAAATGGGTTGAGATGGGTGAACAATGAGGGAAACCTGATCACCACCTGTCCCTGTGTGCAGTCAGGTAGCTGCATGATGGAGCCATGCTTTCTGATGTGCAATAATGCTTCAACTTGTATTTTCAGTAGAGGAAGATCTAGGAGAGCAAGCCATAGAAGCAGCTGGCCTTGGTAGCTATCCCTCTGTGCACAGGGCTGGGGAGCATTTCCCAACAGCACTTCAGCCCTGTGCTCCTTGTGGGTCTGTTCAGTAACAAGAGATCTGCTTTGAAATCTGCCAGTCATCACCTAAAAACTACCATAGTTTCTTTCTTGATGGGAGCAAAAGGAAAAGACTAAAGGGTTGAAAACAGAATCCTCCATGCTTCCTTAGCTGCTTTAAAGACAACCTGAGCAAAGCCTTCTTAAGCCCTTGCCATTGCTGCTTTGCTGCAATCTCATAGTAATTTTCACAAGGCCCTTTACTGAGGAAATGCAGGCAGTATGAACAGAAAGACCTCCTTGGCCTCCTGGGAATCCAAAGGTCACAGGCCAGAACATGAGAGAAGACAGATTATGCACTGCTTTCTGCATTAGAGCACCTATGTCTCAAAGGGATTCAGGTCGAGCTGCTCTTCCAGGACATTAAACAACAGAGCTTTATGAAGATTTAGCCAGCAGTGTACTGAGGTGTGCATTTATTCACTGTCAGTGTATGGGAAGGAAAAAAAACTTTAGCGTCTGTGTGTGTGTCTGACAGAGAGACATTCAGAGATCAAATCAGAATTCTTCCAAAAATGAAGCGTTTAAAGAAGCAGCTTTCCAAGAACACATTCCTCTTCAATAACAACAATAACAAAACCCTGCGCTGTCTGATACAGGAAATGATAAATTGCTCAATGGTATGAAAATAGTATCATCTGACTGTCAAAATGTGAAGTGATAATTACCAGGATCTGGATTTACAGACTTTTGATTCATGCCAGCTATGTACCCCTGATTAAGTAATTTTGCCTAGCATTGCCCCAGAAGTCTCCTCACAGGCTGCTCTCTCTGACAAAAGGAAGTTGTAGCAAAAGTTACAAGCTGCTATATCCAAAGCATCTGAAGGAGGAAAACAAGTATAAAAGAAATCTTTGAAAAAGAAAAGCAGCATCAGCATCATTCTATGCAGGTACCAGTGAAATGGTATAATTTCATTATGATTTAATGCCACACGGTCAGTCAGACAGTTCAGTTCTTGATTTAATTATGTGATAAATCAAGTCTTACTGCCTTCTGTAACTGAAAGTTTACAATACAGCACAAACAAAATAATAAAGTAGATGTGATGCTTTCTAAGAAAAAAAAAAAAAAAAGGATAATTTTCAAATCCAACTTGGAAAGAATAATTAATGGTAATTGTTCTCATTGTTATGCATGTTCACATAAAATCGGCATTAAACATGTAAAAAGCATTCTTCATCTTGTAGCATAAAGTCCACAGCTAGAAACTTGATAAAGGTGGACAGGCTTTTAAGAGTAAAGGTGGCTAAATATTCAGATGGGGCTTCTCCTCACATAGATGAAAAGAATTCACAGAACAACTCCAACTACACAGCCCCCTGTCCCCTCGCTCCAAGCAGTCAGTTAAGTTTGATCCCTGAAATCGTAGTGCCAGCTTGCGTTATGTCAGGGCTGTACTGCGACTGTGCACACACGGACTTGAGGAAGAGCAGAAGGGTACAGGGTTAGTGCCTCTCTGGTTATGCAGTTAAAACAGACAACTAGTATAGCTGAGCTGATATATGTTAAGACTGGTGGCAATCTCATTTAGGAGGGAGGAGAGGCGCAGAAAGGTTTACTTGGAAGTTTGACATTGTTCAAAACTTGCATTTCCATTTATCCTACCCTTCACAAGGCCAAAAATGTTGTAACATGCTACCACATTGGAAAAACCAAATGTGCAGAAGGGTTCTTTCAGCAGCGTATCCTCCAACCAACTCCCATTATATTTAATTCAAGGCAACTCTGGAAAGTAAAGTAATACAAATGCAACCAAGGCTTCACAGCTGGATTCAAACCATCTCATTTAGTCAGCTAATTAAGGCACTGAATCACTTATGAGTAAGTATCTGATCTGTCAGAACAACTCTAGTGACTAAGGCACCTGTGCAGTCACCACAGAGACTTAGACACTCCTGTATGATTTCAAATTACTAAACTGGTATGCTTTTAACTCTCAGCTCCTGATGGAGTTTCTAATGGCTGTGCGTGTCCACAGGTAGCAGTTGGCCTCTATGGGCTAGATGGGTTACAGATCTGGAATCAAAATAAGCAGAATGAGTGTGACACTTGAGCTCAGTAAACGGGGACCAATAAACCAGTCAAGGCCAAAGGATATCCCTTCTCAGTCCTGTTTGTGTGTGTGAGTGAGTGAGCATGGCCAAGAAACCCGCCTTTTCCATTGGCTTTGTAGCTAATTGTACTTTTGGCTTTTAAATCAAATTCCAAATTAGGCTGAGATACAAGAGGGAAAAAAAAAAACCAAACGACAAACACAAGGCACTAAGCCTACCAAATACAAAGTACAGTGTCTACCAATTACAGTGGAAAAGTTCTACAGAAATCACTGGGATTATTGCTCTACTGAAGAGACAATAATTTATGCAGGATGCTCATCTTCTCTTTGCCCAAACAGCAATTCAGCATTCGACATTCTAAACTGTATTCCTCCACTGAGCAATGAGGTAACAGAAACCCCACTACCACCCAGGTAATGAGAACTGCATAAGGAAATCAGAAACTAAACAAATAAATGAAAAGCAAACAAACATTTCTTAAGTGGATAAGCAGGATATGCTGCTAGTGGGACACAGTACAATAAGGAAATTAACTTGGCTTAGCTAATTTTGGCTGCAAATTGTGAAGTGTTCACAGGGAGAGAAATAAGTAAATATTTTTAGGTTGGTGCTTGGGATTAATGTTTATAGATTTTTACCTCAGAATGCCAGTGAAGATAAAAACAGGGTATAGTTGGCTTAAGTAACATAGAGTAAGTCTTAGTGATCCCGATGATAATGAAGGTGGAATGAAGATAGTGCACAAATGAATTTCTGAGTAGAAAGGATGAGTTGTGGTAGTGTTTGAACTGCTCCTGTTTTCCCGAAGGAACTGGCTTTTAATCCTATTTCATTCATGTCAGAAAATGAAAAAAAGGCTAATGTTACAGTATCTACATTTGAGAAATGTGTCTGTTTTGAGAACATAAACATTATGAAACATTTTCCCTCACTTAGTAGTAATTACTTCTAAATTAGCAGCTACATTGGCTTTATTTTTTGGACAACAGGACAGAATAAACTGGAAAAAGATAAGACTTGTGAATTGTATTCAATGATGAGTATTTATTTTCTTCATTATGGGTGCTCTGATGCATAGCAAAATAATAATTTAGAAAAAAAAAATCCAGGTATAGCCTCCAAACCAGGAATGTCAATTGAAAACATATACGGCTGTTCTAATTCCAATGTAAGTATTTAAACAAAAGGCATCTCAATAAAATCCCTGTTGAAAGCATGATTTACGTATAGATATAAGATTCTAAATACACTATACCGTTATTACACTGCTTGCCCTATTGTTTATTCTGTTAATGCTAGCTTTAATCTATCCTAAGCTAAAACTTGACTTTTTACCTATTTTTGAGGGTGCATTACTGATGAAACATTAGTTTGCTGATACACAAGTGAAAATGATCAAATTTGATTTACAGAATTATGTATTCTTACATATTTATATTGCTGAAATAATTTCATTTTAGTACTATTTGTACCAGAATCAGAGCTGTTAAGAGCCTTTGCAAGTTAAATGAACTGCTACAAGACCTAGAATGCAACAATTTTCTGAACTTTTGGTAGGAACAATTCATGTACAGTAGCAATAGGGACATGATGCTAAGTGGACACTCTCTCTAGACCTGAAGCAAAGTTCAGGACATGTCACAAAGCATTTAACATCTTCATGGAAGGGCTAGGTGTTACTCTAAAGGTGGACTTTAAAGGTGGTATTCTACAGTAGGACTTTACTGCCTCATGCAGATGCTTTAATGTCTGTAAAGTTTGAGGATTTCCTCCT
Organism: Forpus xanthops; assembly: GCA_032466535.1. Classification (NCBI taxonomy): domain Eukaryota; kingdom Metazoa; phylum Chordata; class Aves; order Psittaciformes; family Psittacidae; genus Forpus; species Forpus xanthops. The sequence continues at coordinate 53,143 of JASSUY010006407.1, forward strand.
CCCCAGCATATTTACATGTGGAGTCCAGTTTTGCAAAGCTCTTGAGGAATATCAGAGGTCAGTATAAGCTCAGCTTCAGAGCAGCACACTTTGGGTTCTAGTCAAGTTAGAGAAACAATAAAATTATTCCACTTCATCTAAAATTTGGATAATTAGGAGCTACGAAATTGGGATTCATCTTTACCTTTCCTGTATGGTGATATGTGATCACATGTTCAAGACAGATGCCACAATGGGAAAATGAACATGCATCAATACTACTTCACATTCACTAAAACTTATGATGGCTGATGCAGGATAAAACAAGAGACCAAAAGAAGACTTTGTGTAATTATTGTAAGAATAGTGTAATTAAACCCTTGCTCCTGAAAGCTTGAATTGTTTCGACAACGCGTAGTGAACATATCTGGTTATACGAAGCAAAAGCACAACTATGTTATCAAATTTACACAAAGTCAGATACCTGAAAGGTGATCTTTTAAAAAAAAAAAACTTTATTTGAGAAAGGAAGAGACTTATATCAGAAGGCAAAAAAAGGGAACATACAAACAGAATATATTTACAACACAAAACAAGAGATCACCTCTAAGGGTGTAAATTATAATAAATACAGTAGATTTAAAATGTAAGAGACAATAATCAATTAGAAATGTGGTTGCTTAAACCCAGTTTTCCTTTTCACTGGTTCCAGGTAGTTTCTCTATTTTAAATTTCATCCAAATTTGAAAGATTCTGAAATGAATTGGGGTTTCTCACCTGAATGACACTATAAAAATATCTTGTCATTTGTGAATATATGTCTATTGTACAAAACTCCTCTCATTTGCAAGTTTCTCCCCAAATAAAATGTATTTTAAAAGATGCACTATCCCATTTAGATGAGGCTGAAGTCAGTTAGATTTCAAAGAAAACTAAAATTTAACAGAATGGGAAAACCATTTAATTTTACTCCCTCATTACTTTTTGAATGTGAATGCGATTTATTTCCATCTAAGATGAAGAAAGGCTTCTTTTCAAACGTGAAGCACACATAAATATCACCTGTGTTTTTTCTCAATAAATCTCTTCTATCTAAGGAGGCCTTTCATATTAACAGCAACTATTTAGACATTTGTTTGGAGACCTTCTAGGAAAAAGGATAATGTATCTTTATAAGCTGCAACATTTTATAAGAGATTTAATAGTATTACAGCATAATGTAAACAACACATGCTAATAACAGAGTTTAGAACCATTTCTACATTTGGCAAAACAGCTATCTTTCTTGAAACAGGATACTGCACCTTAAAATACCTCAGCTTTAGAAATATAAATATTTTTAATAGAAAAAAAACCCTGACAAGGATTCCAGGTCAGTTTGGGATTACCCATATTAAAGGGGATCTTAATACAATGAATCTTTAACTAGCTTAACAAAAGTAAACCTATAAAACAAGGTAAACATATCAAAAGGGAATATGAAGGAAATGTTTCACTGGAAAGCTTCCTTAACAATTTCCCTACTCGCTTTGTTATTTTCTTTGACAATAAATCAATTCATAGAGTGCCTTTAAAAACAGAGGGAGCACTGCCCCATCCCCCCCCACCCTGCATTCCTCAGCACATGAATCACTTGGGCTTCCTGTTTCCATAAGGCATTTCCTGCCCCCACCTCCCAAAATCACTTTTTTGCAGAACAAAGTATCGACTTAAGTAAACAGGGCCTTCCACTGCATTCAGCCTAGCCCTGCCTGAGCCGATGGTAATGGAAAGGGATGCCAGCGTGCTGGCTGCACACATGTGCTGCACCTTTCAGCTCGCCAACAAGCTGGTCTCTTTTTGTGGAATTGGCATTTTATGCACAGTTGTTATTTTGGTATTTGTCCATGAGACCTAGCAGTAAAGGTTATGCCATATTGTATTAGTCTTTATTAAAATAACAAACAAGTGATCAGGTATCAGTTGATAATAACAGTTCTGTGCTTTTCCTGCAATATCCTAATAACTGATTGCAATCTAATGCTGCCTTTTGCTTCTCACCAGTACTTGCATATGCTGCATTTAAGAATGTCTCTGTGGACAGCATCATCAAATAAGACAGAATGAAAAATTAACTAAGCAGTGCAAAAAAAGAAAACAATGTAATTTTAACCAGTGCCTTGCCTTGCCTCTTTACATCGACCTTGTAAAACTGCATCCTTCTTTTCTCTAATTTAAACTTTATACACCAGCCTGGGACCACTGATATAGCAGTCAATACATGTCTACTGGGGAAAATGTACCCTAAGGTTAACAGTGTTCAAGACTACAGTATGATACAGTATATACAGACAGCTGAAAGCAAAAGTCAGAGGATTCAAAATCAGAGAAGGAGAATGTTTCACCAATCAGGACTGGAACCTAATTCCAGCAATTGCTGATCTCAACAAGCTAGATGACACGAGCTCTCTTTCACTAGAATTAAGCAATGTAATGTAATACAAAGTCTGGGCTAATACAAAGTCTATCAGCTATTAAGCAAAGATTTATATAAAGTGACTGCAACAGGTATTTTCTCAATTAGTGGCCATAAAGATGAGATTCACTATGTTTTCAAGTGTGCATACAACACTTCTGCCTTTGTTAGATTCTTTGAACAGTAAATTAGGATTTGCTAGATCAATGAATCAAAACACAACTGCTTACCTAGAAAATGCATGTGATGCTCAGATAATAACCTTAATTACAAATCCTGGAGCTAAATCTTTGCCTATTACCTGTTGCATAAAAGCAGCTTGCTCCCCAGATTCCATTTGCTGGGTCTGAACATCCTCATCACTGTCCGGTGGCTCCTCTTTGACTTTCACAGCCCCCACCTGCTGTCCTATTCTGTCATCCACACCAGCACTGCTGCTCTCAGCCCTAATGCTGGCACTGCCGGCGGGAGCTCGCTCTTCCTGCATTGGGTGATCTCCATGAAGCTCTTCTTCAGCTTCTTCCAAGTGACTGCCAGGCTGCTTGAGCTGCTCAATGGACCTAGAGAGCATCTGGAAAGAGAATGGGGGAACAGTTACTGACTCCTTTCACTGATGCCAAACACAAAGAAATACAGGATTTGCACTGACAAAATTGAATCTGCAGCAAGCCCATGTAGCTATGAATTGCTAAAATGATAACATGGAGGTCAAAACAGAACCAAAGTTCTGAAGCAAAACGTCACTTGTTACTCTGCAGTAGAAAGTATCACATATGTAGAGAGAGCTACATGGAAACACTAAACTCAAAATAAGGCAGAAGAATGAAAACAATACACATCTGTTACAGCTACAGCTGGTAATAAAGAGATACTGGGCTCCTTTCATACTCTGAACATAAATGTAGAACTTTGCGTAACTATATTACAGTTCATTTCTACAACACAAAGTAATAATGGAACTCCTAAGTCCGAAAAAAATTAGTGATGTGATTAATATTTTGTTATAAGTGAATTAGGAAATGCTCACATAAGCGTCTCAATCAAAGCAAGGTGGCACTGAAAAGTAACAAAGGAGTGGTGACAAAGAGCTGGTGTCAGTCCTTCTGTGGCACAAAGATACCACATGCAGATCTGTCTCTGACTGGAAAAACTATAGGTTTTGTCATGAATGGTACAGGTATCTCAGTTTAAGCAAAATGATACAACATAGCTACCCAGCCAATACTGGTTTTACATCACTAACTTCTATCATAAAGCTCTGCTGAGGTGCCAGATATCTGAGTGCTGCAAACAAGTACAGATTATGTTTTACTATTTAAGATGCAGCAAATACACTCCAAAACAGTCCAGATGTAGTCCTCAAAACACAAACTGAAAAAATCCCCGCTCCATTGAAACAGATACAAATTAGAGATGTGAGCAAGCATCTGTGGGGTCAAGTGAGTAATTACCATTTATTCAACTGACCACTTGATTTCAAGCAAATACTGATTTGTATCTCCAAGGTCAAATATACTGAAAGAGAAAAAACCCCAACTTTTATCATTACTTACTAGCAAAGTTAAGACACACATTTAGCTCATTACTGCTCTCCTTTCTTTTATGCTTTTATACTTTTATTTTCTGTCCTCTTATATGATGGACAATGATAAAAACAAGTGGATTGCATGGTGGGAGGGGCAGACCCCAAACTTGCAAAGCACTGCTGCTGCTCAGTCTGCTAAACCACAGTTTAATGCTTTCTCTGTATTACTACCAACTGCTTTCCTATATGTTAAAGTGTTTTTTAAAGGCAGCTTAGCCCCATCTTATTCCAGTAATTACATCAGTAGCATTACCAAGAGATTGGTCAGTTCTTCTAAGTCAGAAACATCTGATTTTATATCTCCCAGTAATATCATGGAAAATTACATATTTGGAGTTTAGAATCAGTATTTCTATCTTATCTCTCTAGCTAAAGCTGGATTCCATAGCAGAAAATGAGTCTTATATGAAATACTGCTCAAGTCCTTTCACTGTGCAGCTGGATATTTCTGCTTACATTTAAATCTTTAAATCTCTACTTACCACTTTTTTTTTCTGTATTTCTCTGCAGGTACTTGCTGGACTCTCCTTATGTTAATGAATATTTTTCATTTTGGAAAAGTGATTGATTAACTTGAGTTTACTAAGGCTCCATTTAAACCCCCTTTTTTTTTCACTAAGAAGAGTTGCACAGACTTGTCTCTCTAACCAGTACACTTAATTGTTTTTGCTATCTCAAGTAAAGGAGTCACTCAGAAAAAATGGCTTCATGCTAATGTAACCTATATATTTTATTTTCTTTTATTTTCAGGAAATTAAAAAGTAAGGGATATGCATGAGCCAAAGTAAATAGTGGCAGCAGGAGAGGAAGCATTTACAGACATCAGCTCCATTGTATAACTACAAGAGTCCAATCAAACACAACCTAACCTGTTTGCTTGTACAGAAAAGTGGAAGACGAAATAACCTGGAGATTGCATCAAATCATTATATAGATCCTTCAGTTGCAGCCCCTTCCTTTGTTTCTCCTTTGTAATGATAAGCCCTTGTAAAATACAATATTTTAAGTAAAACATGTTTACAAAGACACATAGCATAAAATCCCGCAACAGCAACCCCTACATTTCTTTCTTTAATTAATTCTTCATTTTAAACACATCGTAGTTATTTCTACAAACTCCTGTACATACATACGAAATACTTTTTCCTCCTTCTCTCCTATGGCTATCTCATATTACTTTGACCAACTATGTACATCAGCTGCACTGAAATAACCTGGCATCTGCTTACTGTTGTCTCTGTTACTCATGTAGTACAATGTTCCTAAGGAATGTATTTATCTTTCAAAATAATTCTTCTGCATTTTGGCTTAAACAATAGTTCTCAGCAAAGGAGAAAAGGCTTTGGGCATTTTTCAGTTCCACAGTCAGCTGTTGCACAGTATTGTCCAAATAATTGCCTGCTATAAGCAGTATTTGGAGAGATGTGCTATCTCCCACCTTCAGAAGGTGCTAGTCACATGTGTAAGCTGGAGAACTAAACCCTCAGTTGTAACTTGTTTAATGAAGCTATATTCATTTACTCCAGCTGAATCTGATCCAGTTGTCTGTATTTCATTAAGTATTATTCAGAGAAGCGAATTATTAATCTGGCATGAACTTTTCATTATCTTTTCAATATTATTATTGAAAACAAATAATCTTATTTTTTTCATCAACAGAACCTTACATATTATTTTTCATTTTTTATTAACAGATATCGGCCAACTGTGATTACCATGCAAAGCACTAATGAATTTTCACTTCCTAGATATTTTTATATATTTATTAATATGTTTTAAACCAACTGACAGCCTCCAATGAAAACTGTAATTCAGGTACTCATTATGTAAGCTCTAACATTATCCATACTGCTCCCACAATTTAGTGCATCCTACGAACCTCCTCGTTACTTTAACCTTTACTACTTCAATACAGAGGAGGATTTTACCATTAAAAACAAATTGTCAAAATGCTATGAATTGATTATTTTAAGAACACATGTAGGGTTCCTACTACACTGAGCAAATAAAATCTTGGTCGAATGAAGACAGTGCTACTTTAGCTTCAGTGGAGGCAGGCCTTTATTCATTATATGTTACAAAAAATGACCTTTTAACATAGAGGGGTTTGTTCACTTACTCTTCACATTATGATGTCTGAGATTTTTCTTGAACACAGACATATGCTAAGGGTTTTGCACTTATTTACATCAAAATTAGCCTTTTTTTCTGCAAGTGGCAGGGTCAAAGGTTTCTAGATACAAAGATAGATACAAAAATAACATCAAGATTTTAAGGTTTTTATTGTAGTAGTGGTCTTTTGCTACCTGACTGCAATAATTTTAACTGGGGAGGTTCAGTCTCCAGACTCCCTTTATTGAGTAAAATGAAGATCTGTGGTGATCAAAGGTGCTTATAAGGAAATAAGCTGTCATTTGGACAGAAGTATATTAAAGCTGGCAATGGCAAAGCCGATCTTCCTTAAGACAAGAGGAGTTCAGGTTACTTCACATTCACTAATATTTTTTTCCCCAGAAAGCTGGAATGAGGCGTTTCTACCCACTTTTGGATGGGATGTGAACATTTGCAGAATGTTTTCAGAAGGTCAGCATACTAGATCCCGCAGGTATAAATGCCAGACTTCAGTAGAGAGGTATACCATTTCCCACATCAAAAGCCTGGCATCTGACAGCTGACCAGAAATAATCCATAGGGGATCTTTTCTTTGTTATTAAGGACAGAGGCACACCTCTTGGAAATGATTTGTTTCTTTTCAGAATGGAAATGATCCAGGGGAATTCTTTACCTCTGACCTATGTTAGATTTTGCCTGTTATCACCCTCACAGCAGCACTGGCTTGCTGCCAAAATGTATTATTTTCTTAAAGAAAATAAATGGTTTTTTAATACAAGAGAAATACAAGATCAATGGGGTGGAGAGAAACTTGCTGTCTTCCTCTTTTTGTTGTTACAGAAAGATACAACTATATGTCTGCCCAACTGATCTGACCAAGAACACTTTTCAGGGAGTGCTGGTGCATGCCGTATCATCTTATTTCAAGGCAAACATTCAAATACTGGGTTCAGCTGAGCTATATTAAAGTCTTAATTACTCGAAGTCCTAAACATAAGGAAAAAAGGAAAGAGAAATTGAAAAGAAAAAGAAGATACTAACTTGTTCAAAGCTCTTGATCAACTGGCATTTCATAGTCTTGTCAGTTTAAAATGGTTGTGGTATGCCACACAAAAAACTTTTAAGAGAATGTTTGAGTATGCCTTATTAAAAAAAAAAAAACCAAAAAAAGTCTATTTTTCATGATTGAAAAGGAGGGAATTACACCTCTGTGCAGATTTCATTATACAGTCGAAGAACAGAAGAATAGGAGATGGACTAACAAAAAATGCAAGTGTATTTACTTAATATACGTCTAAACTTGTTTGAAGAAATGAGAAGACACTGGGTTGCTTTGCTACATGGTCTAGGATATCTACTGGTTTAATGTTCAAATAACTGCTTTGCAGAGTTAAGTTTGATTGTAAAGCCATGCAAATTATATAATGAACAAATAACTTCAACTGTGAATAGAGCCTAGTTTTAAGATCGAACAAGGTATACTCCACTATGATATAGGACTTCAAAAACCTTATGTAGGCATAGATGTTCAGTCTGTTGTTAAAGAATACACCTTTAAATTTAGTACTTAAAAGCCATTCCATGATTTGAGCTTTTCTCACTCTCTTGTCTATGAGCTACCCTTAAATTCCAGGTTTGAAAAATCAGGTTTCCTCTTTAAGCATGTAATAAAGCCCCCTGGCTTTCTGTATTCTTGCAGGGGACAGATACATAATTAGAACACTGTAATTTTTCAGTGCTATTCATCAGAACAGTTCTTCTGAGAAAGGTGCTGCAGAAGAAACTAAATGCTGCGAACTGTAAAGTCTGATAAACCACTCATCCTCTGATAACCCACTGCTTCTTTGGCTGCACCATGATCCTATTCCTCTTTAAGTGTTTGCTGCTCTGATGAGTTGCTGCGCTCTTGGTGAAGGCTAGCTGCTCTGGGAATAGGGATAAAGGAGCCTGAGAAGCTATTAAGGATAAATTTAAATTTCTACTATCTGCATATGTGTATAGCCTATAATGTAGAGAATAAAAATCTGTTTACTATGTTTTACAAGAAGGAATTGTTTTATCTCTTTATTACACATAACCATGTGAAACTGAAAGTGTATTTCAAGTATGAGAGGGAGTTATGCTTCTTAACATATATTTTCATTACACTTTAATTCAGGGGAAAAAAAGAAATTACTGAAACAAGCATCATCGCAAACCAACTGCAGCCTTTTCACTTCCTTGGCCAGCGGATCTCTTGTGAGGTGCAATGCATTCCTAGTCTTGTGTGACTAGGAATGTGTTTATGTGACTCAAGTTTAATTCCAATGTTCAGGGCAAATGTACCTATATGGCAAAGTAAATATCCCCACATGCTTTAGCAGAGATTGGTTTGTGGCAAATACACACAAACAGCACAAAGACTGGGATTTACTTTATTGGTAAAAATTCTTTTCTCTTCAGACAATTGAGGGCAGGTGAAATATTTTCAAAACCTGAGGCTATGAGATATGCATATGCCATCTTGATTAAACATATGGAATGCATACTCAAAGAAAAGCCAACTGGAGTCCTAGTTGAGTAATCAAAACACCCAAGCTGAGAGGGGTTAACATGCAAGGATCAGCTCTGAACTTTGAAGTTTTCTGGTCTTCATTTTTCCTAATTAAGACAAGATTTAATAACCAAACCACTGTACAAACTATGTATTTAAACTCTAGGTTTGTTTCTAATTTTGTTGGGAATTCTTACTAGATTCCAAAGAATCAGTCCCCCCTGAGAAGTTCACCCAGGAAGGTGGATTGATTTTTTTTCTTTTTTCTTAGGTACTAGGGCTGAATGCTGCTTTTAATCTTTTCCTCTTTACCACTGCCCCTTATACGTAGTCATTAAGTAACCCTCAAATAAAAGAAGATAACTGAAGATGAATAATTAATATACTTGAATTACTAGTGGAGCTCCAGCAAATAACTTTTGGAAAGCTACGTAGTAAGTGCAGAAAAACATTCTCTACATGAAAGCATTTAATTAGTTGCGTATCTTCATTTTAGAGCAGGGAACAGCATCACATTTGTTGTAGAAGCATTAGCTTCTCATAAAGCTATTTAGATTCTGCTGTTCTTTTTTGATAAATGCATGGTCCCTTTTATTCTTCCCCCTCCCTCCCTATAATCAGGTGTTAGACTGCAGGGAAAGAGGGGCACAATTTAATTCTGTATCTGATGTTAACAAGAGCACATTCTTCTCTTTCTCCTTATATGGGAAATTTATAGCACCGTATAGATAACAAACTTTCATGTTACTAATTGTCTTACAGAGAAAAAGTTGGTTTGATGAACACTGATAAAAAAGATAAATTTATTCAGCTGTTTGTGTTTAGATGAGTTATATACTTACTGCACATAATATTCCACAATGAAGAAGCTAAAAACACAATTAAAAGACAGCTGAAAGGAATAATTGCTGAAACTCAAAATGCACATAAAAAAGTTGGATAGAAATTTAGTAATCTTTAAGGCATTACTTACCATTCAACAGGATAGCACCTGTAATTTAAATCTCTAAGATACTCTGAACACTATTTTGTTGAATTGTGTTCTTGCTGATCTCAAGAATGAAAATTACCTTTGTAGCATATTTCAGAGGTTGAAAATGAAGATCTATACAAATGCATATACCAGTTGTTCATAAACAAAATAACCGTGCAAGAACCTGTCTACTGTCCACGACCACATGGCACCAATACCTGAGCTTCCTTATAAGTTTTCAACCTTCACATTCACTGGAAATTCCTTACTTTGGGGACTCACCTTATTCATGTGGATCTGCTGCTGGTACTGTTTCTGCTTCTCCAAAAATTGTTGATGCTGCTGCTGGATAACCAGCTGGGCCAAAGTACCCTGAGGAAGAGGGGCTGACTGGGTTCGATTCAGTGGCCTGTGACGAGGCAGTCTGTGGGCAGCTCGTATACCAGGTGAGACTCTCTCCTTTGCTGCTAAAGGAGACTGTGGATGAAGAGGAACCGCTCCTGCAAAACAGAGACATTTCACTCCAATATGAAAACCAACATAGTTCTAATAGGAGAGAGCTTTCAGTGAGAAGAGGGGTGTATATTGCAGAACTTAGCATCAGCACTGATGCAGTGGGATGTGTACCACGTGCCTCACCATGCTGGGAAGTTCAGCAGCTACAAAAGAATGTGATGAAGTAATCATTTCTTTCTCCTGTGATCACTGAATTCTTTCAGGCTAACAGACTGCAGAAGAATCACTATGGGGGAAAGCAAAGATGTTGCCCTTTTTTCTCCCACTCTTCCACTTTTCCCAATGGTTAGGATGTATAATATCTGTATTATCACATCTAATGTGAATACAAGTGTCATTAAAACCATCTTAGGTTATTATTGTGTTGAAGCCTTGATCATTACCAGTCACAAGAAGTTTTTGCTGTCTCATTTGCTCTTTCAGTAACAGATGCTGCAAGAGAGCCTGGTGGCTGCTATTTGGCTTTCCCTCCAAAGCAACGTGAGGATGAGTTGAGGATGCAGGAATGCTCCCCCCATACTGTCCAGCCAAGGTCACTCCTTGTCTGAGTGACTGGGTCTCCCCCTTCTGCTTTTCTTTGAATGATGATGAAGCCTGTCAAAGAACAAGAGCACTGTTAACTGCTTTTCATAGACCTGACCATGTTTATCTCTGCTTGATTAGATGGTCTTATGTCATACTTTATGAATACGTACAGAGGAAAAGGTTAATGTCTCTAACTTACACTGTGACTGTGAGATGAAAAGGGAGGAAGAACATGCAAGTTAAATTCAACACTGAGAAACTGGGCAGCGAAACCACTTGGAAAAAATCAGTAGTAAAAGCCAAAGCATAAAGAACTACTAGTTAGAAAATTATTAATGAAAAAACAGGACCTATCCTTAAAATTCCTGAAGACCTTCCCACAGCCTCCTGCACAGCAAAATAGGGAATCAGAGGAAATAATTTCCATTGAGTTTGGATGAAGCAAAGCTTGTTTTTTCACATAACCTTCCATCAGACAGCAAGCCAATTAGCAAAACAAAATAATTACCTGTAGCAGTGGGAAGCTATTACTTTTCCTGGAGCACTCCCTGACTCCCTGAAGGACAGCACAAATGTAAGTTTTACCCTTGCAAAGTAAATTTGTCGAGTTAGACTCTCAACTACAGAACCATCAAGAGCTGCTGCATGTGTGTGGCACTTTGAAGTGCCCTTCGAAATTGCACAGTTATTGGATTTAAAGATTTTGGAAGTTTTGGCCCTTCAGCATTGCAAATGTACTTTATATTTCCTTGTTCTTTGTCTAGTTAAAAAATATATCTTAAAAAAGCAGCTAAAGCAGAATAACAATTTTTACAGCAAGAATAATAACCTAACAGATAGATATAAGCATGTTGTGGGTTGCAGATAACCACCTATGGTATGTTATGGTAAAACCAGTATCACTGACAATCTAAATTCCACAAATTCTAATAAGGCAAACCGAGCTTTTCACTAATATTTTTTGGGTGTATGCTTACTCCACAATCTGCTATCGCCCTTCTCTGAAAAACAAACACCAAAGTAAACTTTACATTCAGTTTGAAACTGCCTATTCTGGTAACAGAAATAAACATTACTTGCATAAATCAACTCCTTTGTTTTTCCTAATGCCAAAAGTAATATCTGGTGCTATCTGACCACATCAAAAGCTCTTATGATTTGAGTGAGCAAATCAAACATATTTTTATTTTGATTTTTATGTCATAAAGTTACTTTGAAGCTAGTTATACTTTTTTGTGAAATAGATAAATTTTTGATGATATCATCTGGAAAAGTAAGCATTACTTTTCATGGTCAGTTCAGTTTTTCCATCCCTTAAAAACAATAATTTGCTTATAAAAATCTCATGAAAGGCTTCTAGAGAACTGATTTAAAGCTTGTGCAACTTTCTTTTCAAAGTTTTATATCTGATATTAAAATATGGGATTGCAGCAATATATTATTGGTGAGAACAGTAAATGTGAAAAAGCCATAAAATAACATGAAACTTTTACTTGAAATTACACTCAACATGGAAATTAAGTAGCACTTACTATAAACCACAGTGGACTGTATTGATTTAATTCTTTTTTGCAAGCTGTACTTGCAGTATTTTTATAGAAGTTACCAATTTACTTTCTACAAAATTTAACTGGCCAGAATTTCTTCAGAATTTATACTCTATTGCATAGAACAATCATATAACTTCTATCAATACTTTGCCATTTTTGCTAGAAATCAAAAATGGAAGTTTTGACCAGATGCAAAAATTTTCATGTATTCCTCTGAGCCTCAGGTTTCAAATACAGTTTACTGTAACTTGGTCTAGATCTAAAGATCCTTATCCATCAGCATGGATATCCATACATACCATGTCTGTGTTTTCATACATATCACATTAAATTGCTGCAGACTGAGCAAAGGGCACAGGAATAGAACTTGTTATTAAAATACTAACTGTTGTTCACATAGCACTGATTTTATTTATCTGATTGATGACACACAACTCAAATAACAAACCTAGCTGCTGGAATATTAACTTCTGCCCTACTATGCTCCATCCCACATGAGATTGCTACTGGAATCCCATAAAAAGTTACAGGTGCTGTACTCTAACAAGTAGGGGTAATCATATAATTTGAACTTTTATAGTAAATTATCTCCTCATATACTTCTCACCATGTCTAAAATCTGTAATCCAATTTGCAGCCGTAAATGTAACACATGTGGCCTGTACTTAAGATAAGCTCCTCACTAGCACTTATTTGCGATTAAGAATTAGTACTGCTTTCAAGATGAGCCCTTACACGTTCAGACATTGCACAATGCAAAGAAAAGTTTGGTTCCTACTGTGAATTGCTTATGTTCCAAAATGCTAAAATAAAAAAAAAAAAAAATAAGAATAGTCAAAAAGCAGATTTTCTGGAAGCAAAAACAGACACAAGGCTTGAGGCTGGTCACTTACACTGATTTGAGGTTGCACTGCTGGAAGTCCCAAGGTAATGTTGGGCAAAGAAGGGGATGTGTACAAACTCAGCAAGTTCACTGATTCATCCTGTATCAACAGTCGTTGCTGTGAAACCAGATGCTGGAATAAAGTGGAAAAAAACCTGAAGTATCATCTCCAACTTTTTTATCATGGCTACTTCATCCTTGTTATTCTGCTACATTGAAAGCCAGTTATGTATCACGCGTTGGTTTGCATCTTCAGGGGGTGCCAGGTAAGGAAAAGCATCCCTGTGAAAAGGCTGTTGATATTTCTTAAGAAAGCAACTGATATAGTCATGGATTATTCTTGGTTAGTAAATCAAGTTTCCATGCAACAACAAATGAAATCTTGGAGATTCCTAGACCTTCTGTTCTCATCAGCATCTCAACAGCTAAACAGCAGTTTTTCTCATTACTTGCACTTTCACTACTAAAAACTCAGTGGGAATTTAGCCAACTCATTAAGGAGCATATCTAGCAGAATGAAAGGTGTCACGTATGTGCACATATTATAATTTTACCGTGCTCATTATAAATTTTGTTGTGAGGTATGAAATGTTTCTACCTAGTCCATGTATTTTCTTACCCAAACTACTATATGGGGAGAATTCAGGCACAATATTTACATCCACTGACATGGGAATCTGGGGTAGAAAGTAAGGCAGATTGCCACATCTGCCATTTAGAAAATGTACTGTCTCCCTCTCTCTCTATGCATGCATACAAAACCAGCATCCTACAATTCTCTGATGGTGGGATACCCGTCATAGCCTTCCTAATTCCCTCCAAATTAAAATCTTTAACACTTCTTTTGAAGCTTTGTGATACAATTTTCAAGGACATGGAATTGCTGATGTATTTTTAATTACAGACAAGTAAAGCCAGACATTCTACAAAGATCACCCTCTGTCTTTCCATTCTATATTCATTGGGAAGAAACATAAAAAGTTACATTACCACAACAGGAATCTTTTTGAAGCCTTTGCCTTTCTGCTTGAACAGTCATGTTTTTCAACATGTGGTCTAGTATAGTCGCTTGAATTACATTTTCTGTTTAACTCTTGCTTCCCTCCCAGAACTTTAACACAATAAGAGCTACAAAGGTCTTATTAGACTTAGGAACTCTGGCATGATATGGTCCCCAAGGGAACAACATCCTTGAAAAAGAATACCCTGTGTAACAGTATGACACAGTGACTGCTTTCTTCCCAAACAAAAAGCATATGGGACTCCAATAATAGACCACCTCCAAGAGGGATACTGCACACTCGGGCTTTGACTAAAGTAAATATAATAACTTGTCAAGCATGTTGTGGAGAGCTGTAGATTTTCCCCTGGACAAACCTGCAATATCAATTAACTCTGTAAAATACTCTGTGCTAATACAATGCAACTTCAGACCATAAATGAAAAGTGGTTAAGCACAAAAACACAGGATGTTATTCCAAAACATAACCTTCCTCATACAGTTTGTTTGGATATGACCTATCACTGAGACAACAACAGTAGAAGTCTATTTCTGTAATTTTCTTTTGGTACCTAGGGAATGCCAACAGATAGCACACAAAACAAAGAAGCTTCACTTGTATATTACATTAATTCCTGGCTAACAGTATCTTGCCTTGATAACATCCCCCTTTGACCACGAATAAAACCACACCAAGACAGTGGAGATATTACTGAGGGAGACTACAAAGATTTAACTGCAAAAGGACATTGCAGAAGTTTGCATGTCTCCTAGAATATAATCAAATTTGTAGCAACTGCAGCATCTATACAAAGCCACTTCAAAATGCATATTTCCTTTTTGGCTTTCAGTATGTCACTATTACCTTCTAAGATCTGAATTAACAAACATAACAGCGTCTGGGTGTATATCAGGAAAACACATTCCCACAATTGTTTAATCAGGCAGAATCATAGGAGTTTAATGTTGAAAACAGGAGTTTATTAATAAGAACATTTTATCCAATTTCTAATATTGCCTATAATCAGTAACTTTCATTTTGATAACTATTAAAAAAACATTTTCAGGTAATATTAGCCTAAGTATAAGTTAAACCTCGTATCTCAAAATAAGCTCAGTAGCCCACCTGCATAAATCAGAGTCCGGCATATGCTGAGGCAGAGCTGCTAAACCCCAGCAGCCACTTCTCTTTTTATACAGTTGGGAATACCTTGAAATGATGCAAAAGGTGGAGTTTCCAGCAGTGTCATTTGCCAACACAATGGCTGAGCTATGGTCCTCATCCTACATGCAGACTTCATTGTTTGGACCGGCACCTAAATCAAATAGCAACTTGCCCTACTTGCTCCTCTATATGCTCACTCACTGCGTATGCGGATCCTGCTTCCTGACCCTTAAAATAGTCTGTCAACAGTTACCCTTTTCTTAAAATAAGAGTACAATAACTAAATGTAGCAGTGCATTATGGTCATCAAGTAATTATGATTAGTTATTTTACTTCTGTTGTGTTATACTGGGACCTCCTGAGAAGCAGGAACACCTATTTCAGATGTGCATGTTTATATGCACATTTATACATTAGAAGAGGAAATGTCTTTCATAGTTCTCAATTATGGAGTTATAGTAAGGTCATCATAGCTTTGAATGCTTACAATCACACTTTTAAGTCTTTTGGGGCATTGTGGACTTTTAATTGAGATTCTTTTCACATACACTTGAAGCAAACCTGATCTTGTCAGAAACCTACACATTTTTCCCACTGGCTACTTGCAAAGATCACTTCAAGGAGCTGAGTAGTAGAAACACAGTGCTGTGGGGCTGCACAAATCAGGTACGTGTTTATCTGCCATGCATGTCATTTTTATCTCCTGTATAATTAGGTGATATTCTAGGAAATGCTTCTCTCCAAAGCACAGGTGAAAAAAAGTTATCTGAAGCCACTTACACCAACTGGAAACTTTTCTTTGCCTCCAATGGCTTTTGACCAAGCCATGAGTATCTAAAATTAATCTTTTCACATGACTAAGGCAGGCTGTCCCTCTGAACTCCAGGGACATGCTGTGCGGGGGCTCAATCCTGCTTGCATTTCTCATGCACGTAAGATTTAGCCCCAGCACAGCAGGTGACCTCTAAGTGTACGGTATGCTACAAGAGACAAATAGCTACTGCAGTGAACCTTGATGATACTGGAGACAACTGGGTCTAATAAAAACAGCATTTTATTTATAAGGTGCAATTAAAATCTGAAGCTTAACTTTTAAGTTTCATATAATGAGACCAATGTTTTAACAAATGGCACTGAAAGTACCATTAAGGGAACCGTGATAGTAAAAGATTATCTGCAAAAATGTAGCATTTGCAGTGCATCTTTTTTCATTCAAAAAAAACCGTAAATGTCTGCCCACCAGACTGTCTGCTCTGGAGGGTAAACCACTTAAAAGTCTCACTATTCAAATGGATACGGCAAAAATACTTTAAAAATCTGTTTCATTACTGATAATGCTCTAATTCTGTCCATGCACTGGAGCATAATCATTTATGGTATTGACTCATGTTTTACTGGTAAATGGCCCTCTGTCATAGCAACCTGTTTTCCCCCAGCAAAAAGTGTTTTATTTGGTGCCATGAAAACCACAGCTATCCACCCACTCAGATATGAGCACAACACTTACTGCAAATGCCACAACAACAATTATGAAACAACAGCAAAGTGAGTCATGCAGGATTACAGCAAACCAAGTGATATTTTGGGTGATTTTGGAACACTTATCCTCTCATTAGAAACTTCTATACTTGGTGCATCTGATGAAAAATTGATTAGATATATAGCCTTTGAGAGCTGGCAGCTAATGCTAAAACTAGAAAAGAGATATGTAGGAGTTTGGCTTCTGTTAAACTACCAAAGAAAATCCCACTGAAATCAAAATGCACTGAACCTGAGATTTATGGAAAAATGTTTGAGCCCACAGCATGACAGTATTAAGAGTCAAGTAACCAGAGAGGTAAAGAAATCCCCCACTGGATCCAGAAATAGAACTCTGTAGTTTCAGCTTCTTAGCACACTTCCAGCAAGCTAAGTGACGATTGCCAGCATGTAGAGCTCAACTTCTAAAGGAACTTTTTAGGCTCATTTGAGTATCTGTGATTGCATGGTGGGACAGTAACTTCTGATGTCTGGCACAGTAATGGCAAATTACATGCAATGTGGTGTTCTACTAACAGAATATAATGCTGATGGCTGCCACTACAGCCTTTCCAAATCTCCCCAGAGAGAGAGATTGCCAGCCTGACCAGACTGTATGCATTTCTGATGGTGGTTCCGCACTGTGGAAAAATGTCCAGAAGTTGTAACATGCAAACGAACAAGCACCATACATCAGTCTGAGATGCTGTTCCCTTTGCATTCTTTAGTGTCTTCAAGTCAATAAACAGTACAGTTGGACAAGATTTACTGTTTATTAGAGCACTAACACCCACATATTACAAACTTCTATCTAAAGCATTCCTAGTACTAAAATATACCATTTAACTCCATTGAACTAGGATCCTATCTAATCCAAATGGTAGATCTTACTCTGCATCATTTAAATTTCTTTGCGGTCACATACAGGGGGCTAAGAGGCAAGACCACATGTTAGCCATCAATGCAATTTTTTTTCCTTTTTGGTTAAGGGCCAGAGAGTGGCTACTAATCAGTGTGCAGAGGTCACCCACCTGCCCCCTGGATCATAGTTCACACACACAATTAATTCATTATGGAGAAAAGTCACTGCTGGAGGTTGAACTGCCCATTCCAGGTTTTTTTGAGGTGATGTCCTGCCACTGACCTGGAGAAATAGCTCCATTAGCTAAAACCCTGTTAAATCACATTTTCTAATGCAACTTTACTAACATACATTGTATAAACCAACAATTACTATAAACTTTGTTAAGTATATGAATACAGAATATTGTGGAATTTGATTCTTAGTTGTTTTTACTGTCCCTTTACAATACTGCCATGGAAATCATTGACTTAGGGATGTCATCTATGCTAAATGAGGTTTATCACAATTGATTTACCATCTGCATTCCTGTTGTGATAGGCACATATGTACGAAACAGAATATGGAGTAGTTCAGATTCCTTCCATGTACAATCTTACTTCACAAAAATAAGTATCCAAGACTCCTGGCATGTCAGTACTGGCCCTGATAAGGATACTGAAGTACGGTAAAATAAAAGGCACATATGAAAAAGGATTTAGTCACCTAACTCCAATACTGTAATTAAGCAAATCTACTTCAGAATCCATCTGAACTTGGGATCACCTTAACTTGTATGGGCTAGGGTCACCAATGCCTACATCACCACTTTGCACGTGAAAGTTCATCACCAGTGTTCAACCCTGTGCACCTCTTCAGGTTATCCCAAAAGATAATGTTCTGCAACAGATGTTTCCAAATTCCTTCCACAGCTCACTCTCCCTCTTCCAGTAGCATTGCTGCTGCCTTTGCAATTTTCTTCATGAAGAGTATCCTGAACATGCATCTCATCTATGCCAGCCTCCTGAACATGCATCTCATTTATGAAGATATATCTTGTATACAACATAATCTGATGCCAGCCTGCAGTGTCCTGGTATCCCTAATAATTATAACTTCTGCAATTGCTCTGCTAGTGAGCATGATCAAACTGAAGTTTCAAACCTCTCCAGTCTAGAAACCTGAGAAATTATCTATACTAAATAAAGAGTCTTACCTCAGCTTGAATGTTAGATGGCAAAACTGAATTTTCATTTTCTGTTATACTGCTGGTGGGACCATTGCTCGGGGAACTAGGACCTGATCCAGTGGAGCTGCTACTGACTGAGGATTCTGAAAAACAGATTAAGCATACTTGAATTTCACATTAGGAAAGGAACACTTGATTAACTATATACTTTTAATGGCACAGGTTTGGAGGTTTTTGCCTGTTGAAAAGAATCTATTTACTTACGTTAAAGACTTCTGATTCATCTTCCATTTCTTTTGTTTTTTCTTTTACAGAGCTAACAAGGAAAGATACTCTTGATCTTTCCTCTTCTGGTATGTCGGATTCATAAAGTAAGAATTTAGTATTTATTTTTCCCACAAATATGGTATGATATTCAGTATCAGGCAGAGATACAGGCATAGAACTTGTAATGAATAAAAAGAATAGAAAGTATTTTCCTTTTAGTTGCAAAGAATCCTGCTTCTGTGAGAAATCAAAATGACAGAGATAGCAGGCTTGCAAAGGTCATGATAACATGTCATTAATTCCGGAGGCCTACTACCATCCCCTTTCTTTTTAGGAAGTGGATGAGGCCATTGTGGACTAATTATTACATACATAAGTAATAATGGCAAAATATATACCACTTTCACTACATCTTTGGCACAAATAGGAGGGAATAGTTACAGCATACAAAAATCTTGAAATAGCATTTGAAAGGCTGTATGTTATCTTGATTTAAAATTTCCTGAGTTCTGCCTGAGATAAAGGGGGAGAGGATGATTTTATTGTATGCTGTTGTATTGAGTCATTGTAATCCTACTCTGATATCAATTAAATTTATGTAATGGAAACAGTTAACAAGTCTACAGATAGAAAAGTGCAGCATTAGTAAAGTAAGCCTATTTCAATGGAATAGCTTTCAAATTAAAGTACTTAAGAAGTGCAAATAATTAGTATCTAAATGTGTCAGTAAATATTCTATAGATACTTCTTTGCTTCTTCACTCTTTCTGCCTCAGTTTACACGCAAAAATATATCCCCACTGTGTCTGAAATTACCAGATTTCCTAGCTGTTTCTTGGACTTGCTACTCTTTTCTACTAGAGTTGACTTCAATTTACAGAAGAGAATTCATATGCAGCTACACTAATTGTCTGGTAAAACTCTTGCATCATATTATCACTAGTTTTCATATGAGAAACACAAACTTATTCTTTATTTTCAGTTTTAAAAAATACAATAGCACTTTCTGTATAGTTAGGCACCTAAATAAAGGGCTTCAACCAGAAATGCCTGATCAGGGAAATTTTGATTATGGAAGATGCAAAATGTCACATAGCTGGTATCAATAAAAATAACAGTAATCTGTAAGGCTTTGAATTATTGTCAGAGCTAGGAAGAGGACATATTTATATTCAGGATTCTGCTCTTTCAATGGCTGCAGAATAAACCTCGTGGGATAAGTGTTTCATTTTATACCTTGCAAGTGTACAAAATATGCAGAAATCAGCTAAAACTAAGGAAGTGGAGATCAAGAATCTTGCAAGACTTCCAGCAAATTGAAATAATAAATTAGCTGTAAAAAAAATCCTAATCTGGAAATAATTTATAGGGGACTTATCTTATTTAATTACTTTCACACTTACATTCACATCCATTTCAGAGTTCCACACATGACATACTGTGGAAAGTTGTCACGAGAACTGCATGTATGCGAATGACATAATTCTGATATGCAAAGTGAATTCAGATACATGCCTGACAGACTAGTAGCATCTGGTTACATAAACTTTATGGCCTGATCATAACATCACTTGAATAAGCCATGAAGATGCAGAGTCAAAGCAAGAAATGCCCGAATAAGACCAAATACTGTAAATGCTCCTTTCTTTCAAATCTACCGGTAAGGCTTTGGCAGCATATTAATCCTAAAGACTGAAAATGAGAGGACTACAGCTGTTTAGGAAATTGGGTGTAACTCTGCAAATTATATGAGAAAAAAATTACCACTACCCAGTATCAGACATGTGAGAGAAAGTCTTAGCATCCACAGTTCACCCACCTTGTCACTTTTTAAGTTCAAGGGCAGGAAAAATACTGAAAATTAATACTACTTGATGACAGATTTTTACTTTGCCTTTTTTCCCCTTTTAATCCCACCCATATGCATAATCCTGTATTCTTACATGCTAAACGTTCCTTTTGAATTACTAAGAATACCTACTGTCTGCTATGATGAACAATATGTTATTGAATATTTAAAATTTTCAAATCTTCTCAAAAAACTTAGTGAGCCCTTACATTGAAACTGACTAAACTTGACATTTTTCAAACAAGAGAAACTAGAGCGATAGGGCCAAATACAGGATTCCAAACGTTCCTGATTAACTAACAGCAGACAGTATTTTTGTGCCCGCTATTAGCATCTGGAGTTTTCACAGGAGATGGGAAGTCGAAGATGCAAGACCCAAAATGTCATATATGCACAGAAGATGCAAGTTAAGGGAAGAGGTTAATCTTGTTTTCTCCTCTGATGTCCCTTGCTACCAACAATCTACCATTTATTTGTTCTTGCACTTGCTGTTGTAAGGTACTCTTTTCCAAGTTGGTTTGAAAGTATGGTTTTCAAATTTACAATATTTTTTAGTAAATGGTAGAAAGCTGTAGATTACAAGTTAATCATACACAACCATTCTTCTATTTTTTTCTCAGCAGAAAAAAAAACACATAACCTTTTCTTTAGCAAACAGTTTCAACTCCAAAATACCACTACTGTTCCATGAGAACTTGCACCTGATACAGAATTTCTCAATTCTTAATTACCTGTCACCTCAAAGAGTCGCTTCTTGAATGAACCGACGTTTCCATCCTTCCTCCTGAGTAGAGGACTGCTTCTTCTTTCTGTCACCTTTTGTTTTAACCTTGAACGTACCTTCAAATTGGGCTCTGAAGCTGGAAATGAAGAAAAGAGAA
Source organism: Forpus xanthops (assembly GCA_032466535.1). Lineage (NCBI taxonomy): Eukaryota > Metazoa > Chordata > Aves > Psittaciformes > Psittacidae > Forpus > Forpus xanthops. The sequence continues at coordinate 74,963 of JASSUY010006407.1, forward strand.
TAAATGATTATAAATCAACTTACTGCTTTGTGTCAGCTGCCATTGACATTCTCTCATCTGATTTTACCACCCATTCCCCTCAGCCACCCTGCTGGCTCCTCATACAACTCCATATTCGACTAGAGGCTAGGAAAGAAAGGAAGAGAGCTAAAAAGCTTCAGATCCCAATATTTTTCTCATCCCATTTCAACTTTGAAGTTACCCATTTATTATTGCTAATTTCATAAGTATTAACTAGAGATTAATGCAACTTTTATTCTACATCATTTTTATCTCTCATGTAGGTGAAAACTTGGATAGAAATACAGCTTAGAACTTGGAACCTTGTAATTGGATTATGGTTTGGTGACAGAAATAGAGAGAAGCCTCCATTCCTGCCCCTTCATTGCTCTTAGAAATATAAATTATAACGAGCCTTGCTGGCAGAACGTTTCTTGGTCAGCAATTTTAAGTCCAGAACTTCAATGTTTTCTGAGTAACACACCAAATAACTAGATTTATGACAGTATCCTAAGTACATTTACACAGAAAAATATACACTCTGACAATGAAGAAGTAGGACTGATTCCCAGAAAACCCAGGATTATATTTAATGCACCTTGGGAAAGTTCCACCTTTGTTTTCTAAAAGGAGAAGGTCTTTTCATCTGAAGGCCAGAGATGAAGCTCTGCTGTGCTTTTTAGCTTGTGATATTTTTAGCATGATCAAATGTTTCATATACTCATTTATCTGTTCGTGTGAGTAAACCCTCTATCAGAGTGGTAAGAGCTAGTGAAAGATAATTGCGGAATAGAAGTTGTTTACGTTTCCCTTTCTGGAACTGAGGCTTGGCTAAGCAGTATCTCAAAATAGAGAGAGCTGGAAACTGGGACTAGTTCTCTCTCTTATACACAGACATAAGCCCAGCCCCAAACCAGGAGCCAGAGTTAGCTGAAAAAAAAATGAAATCATTCATTTCAGCATTTTATTCTTTGTCACGACGGGGCAGGAATTCAATTGAACACTTCTAATTCCAGTCCCTGCCCAAAATATAATATTGCACATCTCTTTCCTGCTGCACCACTTGTTTTCCCAGGGGTTACAATGTTAGAAATGTTTGCTTGAAAGCAAAGGGGCTGCACCTCTGCCAGAGTGCTGCTGTAACCAGCAGTACCTGCAGCCATGCACCAGCATTTGTCACATACTGCATTGGTCTTGGCAAGTGCTCCCTTCCAAGTGCCTTGAGTACATTTCAGACCAAGATACAGAGGCTAGCACAACACTAGATATCTTTAATAATAAAAATATTAACAAGAAATTTGTTATTACTTACTAACACTGATAAGACTCATGGTTCTACCAATAGAGTAGATAACTTGTTTGCTGTCTAAGACACAATTTGCTATGAAATTGAAAACATAAAATATAACAACAGGCTAAGATTACACTATATGCTTTCACCAGAAGTCTCACCAAGTACAATGATACATGGAAGAAAAGGTGTACTCACCACTTTTGCTCTTGCAGTTATTTTAGGAGAATACTTCTGTATCTGTGACAGACTACTGTGATAGAAATTGTCTGCAACACTCACTGGAGAAATGCTCCTATTCTATATAAATGTTTCATGCTCAGTTACAGTGATTGCCTTTCGATTTTTACCACATTCTCATCACGTTTTGCATTTGAATCAATTATATAAGCCAAGAAAGCACACTTTGATGTCAATGTCTGAACTTATGAGCCATCTGAGAAGGAAATAATCGATTTTAAAATGAAAAAGGCATGAAGAATAGTTTTTAAATTATAAAATAAACCTTCCAATAAAAAACAAAGCCAATATTGGAAGAGTGTTTGCTTCGAATACTGGTTTTCTTGAACGTATCCTATGAGACATTGCCAGTTGCTGACACAATACCAAACAGGACTCTATGGCTGGCAGTAAGAATTCAGGTTTCAGTGCAATAAAAATATAAACCTAACCAATTTGAGGATGTGTGCTCCAATGGACAAAATACAGAAATGGAAAGTGGTTGCTTCACACCTATCCATGGCTGAGGTGTGTGACTGATGAGGTCACTGCACCTCATCCTGACCAAAGGTGAAGCAGAATTACTGGTTGCTGCAACAGGTATGGATCACAGCAGCAATCCTATGTGCTTCAGTGCACTGCTACATGAAGGCAGTAAGAACACATCTATAATTGTCCACTCTCCTCTGACAGTTAAAAAGGCAAAATTAAATATTTTCATCTTTAAAGGCAGAGCTGTAGATTAAAATTATAACTACAAATCCATATCTATACACACAGACTGCCCCAAAGATCATATATGAGATTATATCGAAATTATTTTAATGCTCTAAGTCTTAAATGCAAACAAGTGAACAAAAAATGAAAATATGCTTTTCGAACTTCATTTTTTTAATTAACCTGTTCCCCTAGTATTTGCAAGGCACTTGGAAAGACTCATGAATTGTTATAATTAATCTGCCTTATGTTTCAAATGAGTTTTTGGTTCAATACTTTAGTGTTTCTTAGAAGTGGTTTGTAGAGGAATAATGCTCAAAATAACTGCTTTGCATTAGTTACCCCTATAAGTATTTCTGCTCCACATTATTAGCACCTTTGCTTAATTAATCCACTGCCAAGGCTGATTATGTTCATCAACCAAAGGCATACCCCATGTGGAAAAGAAGCATCACATGGAGCGCCAGTACCAAGTAACTTCTGAAGCTAAAGCTTTACTCATCAGCTTGCTGCAGAATAGCTTCCTCATGCAGATGCAAACCCCTAAGAGCTATCCTTTTTTTTGCTCCATAAATACTACAAAATCATTGAAAAGATCTTCAAGTAGTCTATCACTTTATGTGGGGATTCAATCATTAACTAAGACATTGACTCAGCAGGAGTCTGCAAATGGCTGAATTTCTGTACACCAAGCAACCAACCCCTGGGGTCCAGGATTCAAAACCAGATTAATTCTACCCCATACAAGATACATCCTGTATCTCCCCTTTCTGAGGAAAGAGTGCCTCTCTGAAGTGCTGGAGGTGCTGAATGAGGTGGGGTTTTCTGGGTTAGATGCCTGCAAATATACCGGACTGAATCATCTGACTATTGAGCAAGAATGTCAGAGACAAGAGAAAACCAGGAGCAAGTGGCCAGGAGCACAGCAGATAAGTTAAACAGGACTGCATGTTCTCACAGCACCAGGCTGGCTGGGAGGGCCATTCATCTAAAATCCTGCTAAGAACCAGTATAGATCTGATATTGGTCTAATTAGTCACTCTTAGCCCTGATTCCATCCTCCACAACTCCTTGCACTTCTTTAGCACTTTGGAACAAGCAATAATCAGTGCCGACTTGCAGAAAGGGAAAATATACTATTTGAGAGTGCTTGCTGCAAAGAAAACAAAAAGATACAGCCATTTTTTCTGAAGGCCATTAAAGCCCATGTCACCAATCTTAATGGGATTCAGTTGAACCCATCTGAATGATTCACTTGAGTGGATTTCAGGAAAGGCTAACCTGAAAATGACTCTGTTTATGCAACTGCAGCATAATTTGGAATAATGAGATGTTGCAGTAATATGGCTTATTCAGTCTTATTGTTATTATCTGACTTTTTTTTTTTTTCAGTGCTGAACTGGTATTACCCTTTAAATGACTGTAAGTAGGAAACGGGTATGAAAGATACAGAAAGTATTAGTTTAGACAACAGAAGGTATCACAGGTAAACCCAAAGATTAGTTACCTGCGATATCCTTGGCGTGATTTGTAATTATCTCTACAGAACTGAGAGTTTTGGTTCCAGATGAAGAAGAAAGACAGCATTTCAATTTTTCTCACCTTTGATGGCAATTTCAGATAGGAGGAAAGAAGTAAGTTTACTATTAAAAATGGAAAATATACAGGCTTCTATATAGGTACCCATAAATTTCATCACAAGAGCCATCATTGCTTAGATGAAAGAAAACTATTCTCCCTGAGAAACATGACACTGAAAAACAAACATTAGAGATAGAAAAATGATTTGGTGAGGTCATTATGTGCTATACCCCACTTTGCTTAATATTACCAATACGCATATACTAGCATTAAAGAATACAACCTGGGGGCAGATTGCCCCCAAATGAGCGTAGGGAGTTTTTTTTTTTTGGATAGCACTTTGCTTCACTGCTTCTTTTTATTAAGCACACAGAGATATTTAAGAAGGGCTAAAAATCCATTCTGTGCATGGGGAGAGGACATACACATGAACGGAATGCAAAAGATAATAATGCACTACTTTTGGATGGTTCCTGGAACACAGTACTACTTTTGTATCAGAAGAGAGTGTGCCAACTTCAAATCAGCATTTAATGAACCCAGGCAGGAAATGGGGGGTGGGATAGGGTGCATAGTGAGCAGGTCCTCATCTCGAGCCTAAAGCCATATATAGGAAATCTGACAGAAAGTGAGCTTTTGTCCAGACTTTGAAAGGCTCTAAACTGAAAGCATTTCCTTTTCCTCACTGGCAGGCTGGCTCAGAAAAGCTGTGGGACAGTTGAGGTAAATGATGCTAAATTTGGCTACAAAGATTTCAACAACAGCATGAGCAACAGTGGCAAAATTCAGATTTTACTTGAGAAATAAACTGTTTCCTAATGCACATGAAACTAGCTGTTAACACTAGGATCATTTTGAGACAATAACTTGGACTTTAACATAAATAAGTCAATAGAAACAATTAAGAAACAAAGACTTCATAAATTAAATCTTCACTGTTAATTTCTATTTCCTTAGCTGCTTTTTTTTCTTTTAAGCTGTTAAGGGTCACATATTATGTTGATTTAATTATAATCTATGCTGTACTCCTGCATGAGTAATTAACTGGGTTTTTTCCACCTTATATCTAACAAGTATCAATAAAGGAATATATATGTAAGGAATCCTTCTTTTTTCACACCACATAGTTATTTTTAACACCATTGTAACTAGAGACTCATGCACAGATAAGCATTATGTGCTTTACAACATACAACCAAAACAGTTCATGCCAAAGATATCTTGAAGTTTAAGTTATAGAACACAAAAATGATGTATGGATACAGACATCAGAAGTACAAGAGACAATAATGAGATGGTACTGGTTAGCACAATGGTGGTATTGCCAGCTTTCCAGTGGCTTATCCGTTATCAAGTTTCTATAGTACTGTGGCAATGGGGAATTTTCAAGAAGATACTGAATGTGACTAATGAGAAAACTCTGAGATCCCTGTTGTGATTTCACTTGAAGCAGGAGGAGCACAATGGGAGAAAACATACTGTGAGGAGATTCTCGTTTAATTGGCTCTATTGCATAGAACAAGGTTCTGGTCCATGCTGTGTGCTCCCAGTCACTGTGGTGATACGCATAATAACAAAGCAGCCTGCAGCCCATGCAATGCCAGGACCTGGAAATCAAGATGACAAATCTCACATTATACTTACTGCATCAGTGAAAATAGCCAAAAAAGGCACATCTAAGGTTCCTCGGTAGCTAATCTGAGGGGGATGGGCTAGGGAGAAACTTCCCAGTTTCACCCTCAGTGATGTAGGCTGAATGAATAGCATAAGATGCCCTTAGGTACCATAAGAAAGGATGAGAAGAAAATCTGGGCTTCCTTACCAGAACTATGAATGCAACCACAGGCAGGCAGAATGCTAGAGAGGCAGAGGACACTGGACAGGGACAAAATCTGCTTCCAGCTTCCTCAACGTTTTGTGGGGAGCTGTGAATGAGTTTATCTTGAGAGATCTGATGGTCTCAGCCTTTCCTCTGCTGCACATGGCTCTTGCAGACATGTAAATAGTCTCTGCTCTGCATGGCATTTCTGACTTCTGCTCTGGCTTCCTGTAGGCAGCCACACACTGTTTCAGCCACCTTCACATACCTGAATACATTAGGCATGGGCCAGATGAGCAGTGGTTTCTGTTTTCATACATGACTGATATTTGCTGCAGAAGACCACATCCCAGTACAAAACAATACAGGACAATGAACGTATGGATATCCTTCTCACTGCCTGACAGACTGGAAGATACCAGCATATAGTAAAATTCTGTAGGTTCGATGATTTCTAAATTCTGCTGATTTAAAATGCCATTTGCAAAAGAGTTTTAAATTAGATTCATGACACTGAAAGCTATTTATACATGCTCTCTAAAGCTTTTCCAAAAACTACATGGATCTGACCACTGGGTGGTCTCAACAAGGAGGGAGCACCAGATACAGCAACACAGGATGGAGACACTGTTTTTCTGGCTTGCACCATCTAATGTGTTTTCAGCATACACTGAAACTGTTTCCAATACAACCATTCGCTTTAAGGGGACTGCTGGTCATATGTGAAACCCTTTAGTGCTTTGCTTTATTTTACTTTTGTTAAAGGTAGAATGCTTTATTTATACAGACTAAGGTAAATATTCATTCCCTAAATAAAAAAACAGGTTTAGTGAAACACATGGTAAAAGAGCTAATTAGATTAGAGGGGATCTCATAGCCCTTCAGCTCTCTGAAGGCCAAAGAAGCCTATGTAACAAGATTAGCAAATTTTCAGTGATTTCCTAAAGAAGGTTCAAAAATTAAATATTCCCTGAAGCTGTTTTAAATATCTAACTTTTCTTTGTTATTCACTGCAGTCTGTATGAAATGTAGAATTTCTGGTTTATTATCTATGCAAACAGGCGCTACCTTTCTAGGAATGCTTTATTGAATCAGATGTAGGAATTAGTATATTGCTTGCATTTAGCCAGAATTAAAGATCGTTATATTTTAAATGAAAAGTTGATCAGTTCAACGCATTTCCTGTTGGTATTTGTTCTGCATGTATCTGTGAGGCAAAAGAACAGGATTCTTAACATAATTCTTAATTTCTATTCCTTTAGCACAAAAACAGCAGCTCCCTGCATCTGCACCACTGGGCTATATAGTGGCTTCAATGAGGGCAGGATCTCACCGAGCTTCTTAAGTCCCCACTACATATCAAATCTGCTGAAACCATGACTACCATTGCTGTGCCATGTTCATCTTAATCTTACTCCATGCAAACTAATATTCTTTTCCAATACTACAAAGGGGATTAAAAAGAAAATAATACTATGTCTTGAAATACAAAGAACAAAGATATTTTTAAATTAATTTTCATCCTATGGGAGCCAAAGCACATATTAGTTCTCAGGAGGTATAAAAAAGAAAGAAGGTGAAATGGGCCATTTAAAGGAGGACATCCCTCATTTGAATAGTAATAACCAAATTTAGATATGCATGACTGGCAGTCCTTCTGGTTAGGTCTCCACTGGTTATTCCCACCTCCACTTCTGGCCATATACACCAGTCAATTCTAGCCAGGAAGAACTGATGGGAATATAATAACATGCTTTCTGCAAATATAGCAAATCCCACTCTTCAGCCTAAATTCTCCTCTAACATCCACTGAATCACTAATTTTGCACATGAAAAAATATTTTCTTCACTGAAGAAGTGCCAGAGATAATCCCCTAACCCCAAAAGTCAAGACGCAGGGTCACCATCTGACCCTTACATACGTGATTTGTTTTTACAGAATAATTGTGTTCATGATTGTGTTGCTCCCCAAGTCCCATACAAGAAGGAATCAGTTTATAGAGGGATTAAATCCCACATATTTTAATCTAGGAAAATGTCCAGCAGTGATAATTCAGGCAACAAGTATAATGTAATATTTCACCAACCTTCACAAATCTATGATGAGACACCATCATCTTCTCCCCCAGTTTAACAGGGCATCAATGTCATAAGCAGATGAGACCTGGACAGGTCTAGATTGCCGAAGCATGCTCTTTAGACTTGTCCAAAGGCAAAGCAAGAGTACAGGATGTCAAGAAAACAAAAGCGATTAAAACACAGTGTATTTTGCTTTCCTAAAAGATGAGAACTATGGGCCAAAGTTCAGCTCAAGAGTAGGAAGACACTTCAGCTCCGCTAAAGACAAAGATGAAACTGGCTCAAAGTTGTCTGGACTTTCAAAATCTGTTTGTCTAACTTCTATAGGCAGGGTCGACTGCGTGAAAGGATCTCCCCGTGTTGAGCTAAGTGAGGAGAAAACCCTCACCTGTTTAAAGTCTTAATTAGACATCGACACTGCACCATCACAATAAAACTGAATTAAAACAAGTTCACTTTTAGATAGGTTTTTTATGCTCTGGGATATAATTCCAGTCCCCTACAACTTAATTAGCTAAATATACAATGTAAGCTTCCATCTGGCAGAGTAATTTAACAGGAATAATTGTGCACCACCATAACTCAACGAGACACTGAGGAAAACCATTGAAATGCTATTTCCTTTCCTTTGGAAGAGAATTATGTACAATTTCAGCATGCTTTGCATTTCTAACAGTTAAAGCCAACAGGGAGGTATCACTCTCATTTATATTACTTTCCCATGAGAAAATCAAAAGCAAAGTACAAAGCCTATGCCGTTGTTCATGAATGGCTCTGTAATACTTACTTAGGTTTAGCCAGAACATGTTATTTGGCAGCTAAACCCCTTAATTTGAGTTGTGGGTTTGAAGAGATTTTTCAGTGAAACTATGTTTTGCAGGGGTTTGGAGAAGTGCAATCTTTACTAACTAACATTTTCTATTTTGGATGACTCGATACCATGTGATTTCCACTTTTCACTTCTCTGTTTCTCTCTTTTTGCCATCTTTTAGATGTTCTTGTTTACTTTCCTAAGAATTTTCAACTGTCCCTCTCCTACTACAGTGGAAGAAAAATCCTAGTCTCACTGAAATCAAACACGACAGTTTCTACTGGCTTCAAAGAGTCTCAGATTTTTTATGCAGTATTTTTAACTTATTTATCCACAGTGAATAGACTTTGAAATGCCCATTAAAACCATTCCACTTCATTTTCAATGGACATTATGCTCTTATAATGCTTTAGATTTTAGGACTGCTCTCTGCTCCTTATTTAAACTGTTTTCTTTAGGTTCAAAAGTCAAAAAGGTGCCTAGTATCTGATGACCTGCTTATCAAAAAGTTACACATGCTACTTGTTAATGGCAATTTATATAACCTTTCTGAAAACATACACAGTTTGTGTAAGAAAAATCTTTATGTAACCACATAAAGCAGAACTCTGTAATTCAATTTTGGCTATGCGTTGGGTAGTAGAAGGAGAAGACAGTATTTAGACCAAGACTGTATAATTAGTCTAGCCATCAAGAAGGTTCAGTATCTAGCGCAGCAGAGCAATTACTAGCAAGACAAAAAGTGATATGCATATGGGTAGTGTCATTTTTTCTAAAACAGAAATACAGTGAAGAAACTTCATATCCAGGAGTAAGAATCACCCCCATGTAACATCTTCGCTTCCTGCAGTTAAAACATATCAGAGGAACAACCTGGCTCTGCAGGGAAGTCTATGATGAGGAAGTCATCCCGATGATGACTTCTGTTGAATCCTTTTGGAGACTGGCTGCTTTCATGATATCAAAGTATACCTATGCAAGTTCTTTTCTCCCTGACAGTGTCATTAAACCTGCCCTTACCATTCATTTTTATTTCTTTTCTTTTTTTTTAGTTTTAAGCTACCTCAAAATATTTCCCCTCTAACTGGAGCTAAATTAGAGTGACAGGACATCCCTCCTCACCCCCAGCTTAGGAGGCTGCAGAACCCTGACAGACCTGAGATGACTGCAGCCCAGCACAGTAGCTACAATGGTATTACATTTCTTTAGAGCTGCTGGCTCCCAGGGGCTGAACTCTGTTTTGGCTTGTTCATTACACGAACCCGGAAGAAGCTGTTAACAACAGTTTGCTTCAGATTCACTCTTCAATTGCAAGTGAAAGTTTCTTCTCTAAAACCTCTTACTACTCATTATGCCCTCTCATGTTACTGATAGTGAATTTAGGAAGGCTAAAAGTGTCTGTTGATTAATGGGAAGAGAAGTCAAGAACAAGAAGGGCTGGGAATCAGGACACTTTTTTTTTTGTTGTTCCTTCTCACTGTGAAGTAAGCACTGGTGTCTTCCTTTGGGCACACGTCCTAGTCCAAATTTGTCAAGACTGTTCATTAACCCAGGAAAAAAAGGATTCTGAAAGGCAGGAATATTTAGCACCTCTGAAAGATGGGACAGAAGGATAAGAACTGCATCATGTTTGCTCTGTTTCTCTTCTTCAATAAACAAAGTGTCTCTCCCATTTACTGTGCTCACTCATAAACTTGGAGAAAAATAAAGCTTCTCTCTACTGAGCTTGACTTCTTCATTTTGGCAGATATGGTAATTTAGGATTTGCAGTCCTCTAAGCCTTTTTTTTTTTGTTATTTTTACTGAAGACCAAAACAAATCCAGCTTTTTCATATACTGTTACTTCACAGGAGAGTGTTTTCCTAGAAAATGCAAACAGAAATGAAATTTGGTGGCACAAAAAGGAAAGGAAGAAAAACTCACACGCAACCCGTTTTGATTCTGTTTCAACTGCTCCAGTAACTGCATCACTAAGTGCAGAAAGAATGGTAAGGAAATAGAATCTAATTATTTTTTTTTAATTACATCTTCTGAGTTCTCATCCAAGAATCTTTCACTCTCATTACACCAGAACTATGCTGCTATTCTACTGCCTAATCAGGTTAACATACTATGGTTTTTACAGTGATCTTCATGACTGTGCAGCACAGCATTCTTCCTCTCTTTCATCACAGTATTATAGAAACATAGAACAGTTAGGGTTGGAAAGGACCTTAAGATCATCTAGTTCCAACCCCCCTGCCAGCGGCAGCGACACCTCCCACTAAACCATGTCACCCAAGGCTATGTCCAACCTGGCCCTGAACACCACCAGCGATGGAGCATTCACAACTTCCCTGGGCAACACATTCCAGTGCCTCACCACCCTTACAGGAAAG
>JASSUY010006408.1:0-31906 GCA_032466535.1 Forpus xanthops
TCACTACAGTCCCTCATGAACAGTCCCTCCCCAGCATCCCTATAGGCCCCCTTCAGATACTGGAAGGCTGCTATGAGTTCTCCACGCAGCCTCCCCTTCTCCAGGCTGAACAGCCCCAACTCTCTCCTCCTATCCTCACAGGGGAGGGACTCCAGTGTCCCGATTATCCTCATGGCCCTCCTCTGGACTTGTTCCAACAGTTCCATGTCCCTTTTATGTTGAGGATGCCAGAACTGCACACAATACTCCAAGTGAGGTCTCATGAGAGCAGAGTAGAGGGGTAGGATCACCTCCTTCGGCTGGTCACACTCCTTTTGATGCACCCCAGGATATGGTTGGCTTTCTGGGCTGCAAGTGCACACTGCTGGCTCATGTTCATTTTCTCATCAACCAACATCCCCATGTCCTTCTCTGCAGGGCTGCTCTGAATCTCTTCTCTGCCCAACCTGTAGCTGTGCCTGGAATTGTTCTGACCCAGTATGCAAATCAAAGTAGAAATACCCTCTTCCCCCCATTTAGCGAACTTTGGTATTAATGTAATTTGCATTGCCACAAAATCTGGAGACTTCACAGTTCTCATGAATAAAAAAAAAAAGACACCAAGCATATATTTTTTTCTTTGCAAACACTCTGGCCATTTATTTTGTGCCCAAAATGGTGCCAAGACTCTCATAGATGTCCCTTGAGAATCTTCTTCTGTCAATGACATGGGTTAATGCCTGTTCCACTGTAAACACCAAACAATACTCTGCTAGCTAGAAAATGAATCCCACCTGACCAAGACTGTTCTCAAGGTGAATAAATGAAGTGGTCTCCAATGGAAGGGAGTCCTCACAAGGGGGTTTCCTGGCCAGCACAAAGTGCTGAGGCAGGTGGGTTTCCAAGGGGTGCCTCAGCTGCTGACGAGAAATTGAAATATGGATGTGCAGGTTTTAAAAGGCAAAGCCATAGCCCATCACTCATTTAAGACACCACTGTGCTGTGTAGAATGCCATGACCTTTTGCATTATTGAATATGCTCATTCCTATAAAAAGGATTGATTTTCTTCCCAGACAGTGATAGATGGTCAGATATGATCCAGAGGGAAAAGCTGCTTATTAACCCAGGTCAAAGACATTCTCAAAACCCTTCTTTTTTGCTTACATACTCAAGTGGTCTTAAAGAAGCAGTAGGTCCCATGATAAACCAACTGAAGCTTGTAGTTACTCAGTACATCAATGGATATGGGTACTATATAGCTGACCAGTCGTTAATTATTAAGGATATCAATATTCAAGTCAGTCTTAAAAGGTAATTGGGTCCAAACAAGACTGAACACTGAATTTTAGCTACTTGAGACTGTCACACAGGGGTTAATACCAGTTATACTCTGTCTTTAAAATCTTTACAATAAACCTCTCTGATCACAGCTTACTGTTGCTGTTTCTGGGCCTTCCTGGACAAAGACTGTCTTGCGTTGAATAACATATTCCATTTTCAGGATGTTTTCCTTTTGACTTTTATTGAGATTATAGCCGACAGTGAAGTATCAGTTGAATGAAAGCTGCAGCATTTCAAGTTTAACAAAAAAAAAAAAAAAACAAGTTTGAGTGTTTTCTGTTTGTGACTGAAACAATTGAGTTCAGTTCATATTATAAAATCTCTTTTTTTTTTTAATAAACTATCCAGAAAAAACATTGTGCTTTGTCCTGACACATTCTAAAATATATATTAGAGAGAAGAGTGAGAAAGAATTAAGGGTTGTCTAAATTCAATGCAACATGTATTTGTATGTAAGTCCTCTCTGCATTGAGCACCTACCATCAGGTCAGATCAGTAATGTGTCAGCAATCAGAAACAATTCACTGAGGTTTCAAATGAGGTTGCAGTTTCAAAGATAATCAAAATCTCATTTCTGTACTGATCTGACTTGCTCAACTGTTAGATAATGAAGAGACACAAAATTCTACATGGTTGATTATAAAGCACCAACCAGCATGGTAGCAGGCAACACGACAGCTCAAGATGAGAAGCAGCAGGGCTTAAAAAATAACTTGAAATCATATTTTTAACATTTGAGACAACTTTAAATGACAGCGTATGTGTAATTATGCTGCTTCATTACCAGTAGACTCTAAAGTCACCTTTTAAATGGGAAGCAAGATCATTAAAGCAAAAGCAGTCCCCTGAGATCGTATCTTAAGTCATAAATCTGATGTGCTGCAAGTCAGCATCATTTCAACACAAGGTTAATTTGCTATCACTGCCATAACACTGATTGCTGGTGGGGATTTTTTTAGTATGCTAATTGAAGACCCAATTGTGGTGAAGCAGCTAAGAAAGCTTCCCCTCTCTTTGGCAGTAAAAATGCGGCATGACAGCCTGTCACGTTCGATGCAATGACCAGAAAGGAAGAACAAACAAATGAACAAACAACTACAGGGGAAGAAATTGGTGGAAAAGCCTCATATTTTTGGCTGGGAAAGAATTTTATCCCTGATCACACAGTGATACCAAAAGTAGGTAACAACACAACTCTTCTCCCCAGCCAGGTAGCTCCCTTTCACCCTTAAAAAATAGCAAATTTAGCATGGGATTAAGCCAGGTAAAATCCATCCTGGTTACCTGTCCCAGCCTCAGCACTCAGCTTTGTTACCTCTTGCCAGTGCACAGGTTTCTCCAGAAGCACTCAGTGTCACCTCTCCCTCCATCTGCCCTGGGGAGCTCAGGCATCTTGAATATTAGGATGATGGAGGAGATATAACCAGGATGCAGTCCAGCAGTCCCAAGTGTTCCAGTTTCTGCTCTTCCCTGCCTCCATTTATCCTTTACAACCCCATGCTGCCCACTCCACTGTGAAGTGGGTCCTTTTTTTCCTGCACACCCATCTAATTTCCCCTGCCACCATAGAGAATACAGAAATTGGCATGGCAGCCAGAAAAAAAGGCAGGAGGGAGATCTGGTCATTACAAAACCAAGTTAATCACACAGTATATGTTACTGGGAAGGAGGAAGGCCTAATAAAGTCCTTCAAGGTCCCTTTCAGCACCAGCAAAGCATCCCTCAGACCCAGTTTGGTCACTTGAACCAGCCTAATGACCTCAGGTAGCTCCAGCTCAGGTTTTCCAGCCCAGCACTGGATTATGGGATACACGCCAGGACAAACAGCAAGGTTTGAGGTCCTGCCTAGAAGTGTTCCTGCATGTTCTTTACCCCACAAGAGCCACCCACTGCCATCCAGGTACCCACCTTTCCATTCCTCTTCACAGTAAAGGGCAGCATCGTCCTTTGCCCATTTAGTAGCAGAGTTTTGGAAACAAATCTGACTCAAATCCTTCTCCATCTGACTTAGCTTTCCAAGCAGTTTACTGCAGATGGATTAAGTACCAGAAATGTATGCATGTATGCCCCCAGACTTCTCACTAATTAAGCTGCTGGTCTTGTCTCCCAGAAACCCTCCAGTCTGTTCCTGAATCCCTCAGACTGAGAACAAAGCCCCAGCAATTAGACCAGGAGTGCTAATATTTAGCACAAGGAATGATTTGCTCCACAAATGCTAGAGAGACAAAAAAGAAGCTGAAATGACTTTGCATTTCACAAATTGGTTCCAGCCTAGCTAGGTGAGTGGATTTGTAGCCCTAAAGTGATCCTGCTACTGTCTCCGAAGTGTTTTATCTCTTTCATGAATCCCACAGCAGAAACTACTGTGAGAACCACCGCATTCATACAAGCAGGTAAAAAAACAGGCAGGTTCCCTGTGTCAGCTGCTTGGCTTCCCTCCTAGAGCATCATTAGCTTGCACACTGGTGCCTCCCAGTGCTTGCCAGAGAGAGAAACAGAAAGCTCAGGAAGTGACATTGAAGGTTGATTTTTTAAATCCAAATATTCTTTGTTATGTACCTGCTCATTCCGGGGGGGGGGAGGAAAGGGGGTAGAAACGGGAGATCCTGTGTGTGCATAGGGAACAGCCAAGGTCATGTGAGACCTGGGAATGGAGGCAGCAAGGCCTCTCCCTGGTTTAGTGTATTAACAATGAGATCACGAAGTGTTGCTGGTTCTCACTCACTCCCTCCGACCTCAGCATCAGCAGAGCAAGCTGGCCTTGGTGAAAAGGTTCAAAGCAAGAGGAAAAAAGTGACACTATGGCTTAGGCACATATGGACCAGACACAAAGCAGAACTTCAGTACCAACATGTGAGATATCGTGGGAATTCTGGCATGTGAATCCAAACCAGCAACTCAGTTTGACTATGCTGCCAGCTCTTGAGATGCCTCAAGCATCAAAGGTTCCTGCTCTGCATCATGTGAAAGTTTCTCAAGAGTCTTAAATAACACCTGTGTGTAAGTGAAAGGCACTACCTAGGAGGAGACACATCATATGTCCCACATATGCTATGCTCATAGCAGGTGTGCCCAGCTTCTGCCTTGTCCTGCAGGAAAGCCTGATGCTCTACATATATTTAGGTCACACCTAATATGTGAAGAGAGCAAACCACAGGGTGAGGCAGAGCCACTACAATCCCTGCCACCCAGAACCACAGTCAGCAGAAGTTGCTCTGCCACATCTTCTGTTTTGTATTTATTCCACTTTGGTCAGGGCACACAATGTTCCACTAAAGCACAAATACAGGCTGGGCTGACACTGGGCTGAGAGCAGCCCTGAGGAGAATGACCTGGGCTTTTTGACTGACACAAAGCTCACCATAAACCAGCAGCATGCGCTCACAGCCCAGAAACTGCATCACCAGCAGAATGGCCAGCAGGTTGAGGGAGAGGCTTCTCCCCCTCTGCTCTGCTCTGAGGAGACCCTCTGGCAGTCCTGCCACCAGCTCTGGGACCCCAACACAAGAAGGTCATGGAGCTGTTGGAGCAAGTCCAAAGGAGGCCATAAAGATGACCAGGTGGCTGGAGCATCTCCTATATGGAGACAGGCTGAAAGAGCTGGGCTTGTTCAGCTTGGAGAACAGAAAGCACCAGGAGACCTTAGAGCAGCTTCCAGTGCATAAAGGGGCCAATAAGAAATCTGGGGGGCTCTTGACAAGGGCAGGTAAGGATAGGACAAGGGGGAATAGCTTTAAACTGACAGAGGGGAGACTGAGATGAGATCTGAGGAAGCTCTTCTTTGTGAGGGTGGTGAGGCCCTATCACAGGTTGCCCAGAGAAGCCGTGGCTGCCCCACCACTGGCAGTGTTCAAGGCCAGGTTGGACAGGGCTTGGAGCAGCCTGGGCTAGTGGAAGGTGCTGCTGCCCATGGCAGGAGGTTGGAACTGGATAAGCTTTTAAGTCAACCCATTTTGTGAATTTATGATAGAGGGAGGGCATTCTGCCACTGAAAGCCTGATGTGACATACAGAGGCTTATTCAGCACAGCTGACATCCTCAGTACAGTTAGCCTTGGGGTTTTTGCCTTATCCAGGAGGCAAATGCAAATATTTTAGACTCAATAGCAGGTGTGTGTCCTCAGCTCTCACTCAAGGCCACAGCAGACAGGAGGAGGTGGCACCTCCCAGGAGCAGGCCTCTTGTTTGCTTTGCAGGGTGCATACTGATAGCCACTAATGTACTTCAGAGCTGAACTTTCCGCATAATTGCTTTTTAGTGCTTTCTTGTGAGAGCCCATGAAATAGGGGATTTTGTATGTTAATGTCTTTCCTTGCATAATGAAGGAATAAATCTCCGCCCTCCACAGCCATATGTCACACTATCCTGACTGGTGTTTTACATTTTAATGGTCATTATTTCAAGCCTTTCTTACCATTCTGGTATTGAACAAAGGGAATGTTATAGGCCTCTGTGTTTTGCTTATTGCACACTTTATGTGGGATCAGAAAGCAAAGACCTTTAAGGCCTCTTTGTTTTGTGTTACCAGTTTAATTACTTTTAAAATGGTTCTTCAGATCAGCCTTCCTAGGGAAAGAAAATAAATGACTCACAGGAAAGACCTGCAGCCTCAGGGATGAGGAGACACCTCCCTTTTCAGCTGCCTTCCCCATTAGAAATTAGCTTAAGCCAACCTAAGACATGTATGAGTTCAAGCTCATGCTGTTATTCACCACCATAATTTGGTAAAAGCTACTACTGTACCTGGCGGGAAGGGATAGTACCTTTTATGTGCCTGCCTACCTGCAGAGGTTAACAGCTTCTCCCTGTGAACAGTCCTTCCTGAAGGGCCTGACAAATACAGGTGTATGTTATGATACACTGCAGCATGGGAAAACTTAGCAAATAACTGTTCACTCGCACTCCAAGGTCCTCATTTTTGCCAGGCTAACAGTTTAGAGGAAAACCAGCGCACAGCAACCAGCCAAATTTAAACACATCACTTTATTAAGCCTTTTGGGAAAGAAAGAGGGCAAGATGGTTAATTTCCACTCCCCCCCAGAGAGCTCAAACACACCTTCACTTCCTACCAACAAGATATTGCTTCTTTCCAGAATATTCTCCATAAGGCAAGACCTTTAACAGAGATTTGTGGACAAGCAGGAGGTACCTGTAAAACCCAGCAGGAGTGGAATAAAGCCTCTTACCGCTTCAGCCTGAATCCCCAGCAGAGGCACCTCACTACTGGGGTTAAGATGTGAGGTTAAGATCAACTTTCAAAAGCAAACACCACAAAGCGTGGCTTTGGACACAAGAGCTAAGCATCATGAGGAGGTAACACATCTGAAGATGGAGCTGCTCTTTTTCTTGAGGCCGCTGTTTCCTTCCTACCCCACAAACAGTTTTGACATGCAATTAGGTCACAACTGAAAGTCAGCACACAGCAGAAGTTGAGTTACTTTGTTTAAAATAAAAACATGTATTTCTATCACCTTAGGAGTTGTTCCTCTTTTGGCACAGGGACCCTCTGATCCTCCTACCTCCTTTTATCAGCATCTTCAAAAGACAAAGTGAGTTATAATTGCTTTCTCCCCTCACCTAAGGAAAAAAAAAGACTGCTGTTCTCCCTCTATCAGCATCTTGAGAAGAAACACGCTTTGGGCAATCATTTATTTACAGAACAAAAAGAACAACTAGATTTCAAAGGGTAGAGTAGTTTGGAAGAATAAGACACTCTCTCCTTCCTCCCCCGCCATCAGCTTTTGCTTATTACCACCTACTGTCTGCACAACCCATTGCTCTGCCTCTTGCCTCATTACAGGGATACACGCAGGCTTCTCCTCCTTTGAGTAAAACAGTGAGTGTTGCAGCACTGCAGCAAGGCCAAGTCAAGGCAGATTCTTAAAGCAGAAATGCAATACTACAGGATTTGCAGCTCTCACAGATTCACTTTACCCACAACTGCCTTCCTTATAAAGCATAAGCCTCAGATTAGAAAACATTTCACTTTTTATACATTGGAAACCAGCAGAACACAGTCCTTTACCCACATGTTGCTTTTGCAACAGATTGTCACTGCGGAGGACCAGACAGCAGTAGTTCCTTAAGCCTGGTTTCTTCCGGCTTTTTGATTTTTAACCAACTCTTTGGTCCCCTATTAGTCAAGGAACTATGACTGCTGCTGTTCAAAGCATTGCTCTCCCAAAGTGCATCTGCTGACATCTGAACCTATTACATTCTGGTGGTGGGAAAACTGAATGTTTTGTCATATCAGGCCATTTATTTCTATAAATCCTGAAGAATTGCTGTCTTCAGAGCCATTAAGCAAAGGAGGATGAAACTGACCAAAAAGAGACCACAAGCTCTTAGGAGGCACTGACTGGTCAGACTAACTAATAAGCCTATTTCCATTAAGAGACTAGGCTAAAAACTTAACATCAATTTGCAAAATCCCCACTACTCATTGCCAGGCAGCTGGAAGAGGACCTACAGGACTGTGTTACAGCTTACTTCACATACATCAAAATGCAAATCTTGCAGGAAAGGCCTCTATGACATGGTGTCTGAAAGTTAAAAGCAAGACTGTTAAAAGCTACAAAGAGATTATATCACAGCATACACCGATCTGTTGCCTGGATAAGCAATTTCTACAGCTACTTTTATATTTATAAATATGTATATAAAAATATTTATATATTTATCAGTCACTTCTCAGTGTGTAGAAGACTGAATAAAAATTCTAACAGGTATCAGAGAGCATGCTGTCTCAGAGAAAGACACCCTGAGTTCAGACAGTTACTTCCTTCTGTAAGAGACCACATACAGGATGCACTATGAGAGCATCTGAAATCACTCTGATTTCAAAGCTCTTTGTTAAATCACAGAATCATAGAATCCTAGAATAGTTAAGGTATTATGAACACGGCCACATGACACACTAAAGATGTATACAAAAACGAAACAGCCACTCAACCTTATTTCTAATACATTCACCTATTTCAAAACTATAAATGAAGACAAGCACTATAAAAAAGCCATTTATTAGATATATGTACATATATACATATACATGCAAAATTATTTTATAGACATTTACATAGGTTCAGTTATTAACACAGTGCAAAAACGTCTAAAAAGGTACCAGCCCACCAACTACAAACTTAAGCTTTGAGAGAAAGAAAAAAGAAAGAAAAACCCACAGAAAATTATCAGCTTCATAAAGTGACTAAAGCACTGCAAATCTCTAAATTAATGAAGTTTATTCTCTGCCAATGTTCTTGTGCTGAGCTGCTGGGTGAGGAAAAGTTTCCAAAAGACTTATCTTGAAAAGTGACAGAATTAAGAAGAAGCAATTCAAACAATACTAAACAGTTTAAAGCTGAACAAAAAGGGATGGATTCCTGTTTGGGGATTTGATTCGATACAGGCATAATCCCAAATTATGAGTCAGATTTCATGAACTCAAACTGCAAGTCATTCTTTTTTATTAAATCTTAAAGCACTGAGATCAATATAAACTCTTCCATTCCTCTTGCTGTTTCATCATAAGAAAACATTTAACTACATAAATACTACAGAGATGTAGGAGTTATTCTAAATACTAACATTAAAATAAAAACAAAAAAAATATAGGTCCAACTATGCATGCTCTGCTTCATCCCAGAACCACAACTCAAGCCTACTAAGTGCACATGTATTAATCCGCATAGATTCCTTAATATGATCTACACATAACATGGGAAAACAAGCAAACAACAAAGGAGGTTGCAAAGGGATTAAGACGAAACAGCAAACCAGAGCTTCATTAAGTAAAATAAATAAAATACATGAAAGCAGAACTGAACCAACTGCTTTTGTTTGATTTTATCAAAATAAATTTCACAAAAAAGAAAATATAAAAAAAACCCTGAATTTATCCTCTCTACGTTAAATATACAAGCTACCTAAACACCTTGTTCTACCACTCTTGCTGTAGAGCTGTTGCTAACGCCACCTGGCATGAGGATGTATTTGGTTTATGACAAAGCAAACAGATGCTGGGGAGGCATCAGAACATTACAGTCTCTTCTGATTGGAAGAGACTGAGCTGACTGGCTCAATACAAGAATGAGGAATAGAAAGCAGATAATGGTTCATTGGCCCAACACACATTTTTAAGTGCTCTGTCTGCCTTAACCTATAGCAAGCGAGCTCTATACAAGCCTTCAGAGGAACAGTAAAGCTCTTCTGGACATTTTAGCCAGACTGAGGCTAAAAAGATAGGAGCAGGGAGTTGAGTCATATCACTAAGGTCTTTTCATACAGTTTTGCCTCTCTGTAATATAAAATGCTTCATCCTTTCCCACAGGATGATTCCCCACAGTAACCCAGTGGGCTGATACCCAGCTTATGCTCCTGGAAAACACAGTCACCAGCTCCAGTATCCTTAACAAAGTGCTAAATTGCTACTAGCATCTTTCTAGGGCTTTCCTGTCTTCTGATTTTTTTTTCCAATTTGTAATCCAAACTTGTGGTTTAGTTCCTACAGTCTCTAAGGGTACCTTACCAGGTAAAACTGGGACTGAACAGCATGAAATCTGTTCACATCTCTGGGGTCATGTAGGTGTCTTAAGGACAATGGCTGAATTTTGGTTTTGTTTCTCCATTTACACTCCAGCAGAAAACTAGGGTAACAAACAACTTTAATACACTCCCTTATAACAGAAAAGTATTCCCTTTTGGCACACAGCTCCAGTTTTCTCTTAAACAGCTGGCTAAAATATTCCTCTATCATTCCTACCAGACAATTCCTTACAGTTTAAAGGATTTCATTCTGTTATTTTTACAGTAAATAGGATAATATGGGATGGAAAAGAAATAACTACATTTTACTACTAAAAAAAGCTCTGGTATCAAATCTTTTGATGTCCTAAAAAATGTTCAGGCTGTAATGATCTGCCTGTCGACATTGTAGCTGCAGTCAAGCTGCATTACAGAAGTGCTATGGAGTTACAGCACCATGGGTTTCTGGTGCAGCAGCACACTGATACTCATCTTCACATCATGGGATTTCAGGAAAATTCACTCAGATGGAAGCAAGTACTTTTGTCAAGCCCTTCTGCAAACTCAGGATGACAACTTTGCATCATATTAATCACTTTGCAACCACTAGAGGTAGAGGCTATGCAAGAGGAATATAAATCTTTGGTGACATCTCTGGTGGAGGAAACTGGGCAACCAGAAAACAGTTTCCTAAGAAAAAAAAAAAAAATAAAAGGAAATCTAGGACCATACCACCACAATAACACACCAAAGTGTTCTCTACATCTTCTCAGTCTGAATAATTACAACCCTTCAGGGACGGCTGCATCAAAATACTATGCAGTTTTTTAAACAGAGAGCCTATGTTATTCATGTATGTTCTAAAATGCTCCTATGTGCCTCAACACATCACATACAAGAACACCCAGTGTAGCAGATGTTATTCAGCTCTTGCGTTTAAAAGTGCAAACTCAAAAATTCATCATAGTGTAAGAACTCAACACCATTAACTAAAGGTGTTTTATATGACAAAGAGAACCTGCTCTTGCTTTCCATTATTGGTAATGGCTTTCTACCAATCAGCTACACTTTTTTTTTTTTTTTCCAAATAAAAAAGGTGAAGGAGTCAGTAGCCTGTCATAAGTATGCTTGGGAGATTTATTATCTGTACAGACCAAGCAAACATGGAATTACCCTTACACTAAGAGTGACCTTAACCAAGGAAATAAAGGCCACTGGAGCTGAAAAGATCATTTATATTTACTTTGGTTTATTTTATGCTGCCCCAAGCATATTTGCAATTAACCAATAAGCACATACTTAACTACAATGCACTGCTTAGCCAGGAGATATTTATAGCCTTTATGGTTTTCAGAAGACCCACAGTGTTTTTTCCTTTCTTTTCCTTCAAAACCTAGAAAAATTACCCTCAAGCTCATCCTAATATTTTTTTCCACTGCTATTGAACTCATCTAATTATGGCAAACTACTCCTTTACTTACATTTACCAAGTATCTTAATGCTTAACAAATTCTATAGACAAAAACGTTACCCACCACTTTATAGTCATTTCATTACACAAATTTAATATTTTCAAAAGCATTGGCAGGGCAAGACACTGACCTGCCAAACTGTTAAAAAGCCAGTAAGACAAATGGCAAAATGCTGTCTAGATGGTATTAGTCAAGGAGTAAGCCTACTGATGGCAAGAAGAATCTCCAACAGCCAATGGCACCTGACAAGATCTACCATGCACAACTATCACATGACATGTTAAATATAGCTACATTCCTCACTGCGTGTTTGACACAATTACAGTATCCTACTTTACTTCAAGTTGCTTTGAAATATCCTCCTTGCAGTAATCATTGTCACAAATCTTTAAAAATACCCCAAGCGATTTTTGTCAAGTAAAAAAAAAAAAAAGAAAAAAAAAAAAAAAGTTGTAAAAACAGAGTAGCAAACCCAAAGTTTTTTTCATACTCCACAATCAGGCAGTCTTTCCATAAGTTGCCTTGTCAGTATCTGATAAGAAGAAAGAGATGCCACTCCAATGTGAAAGGCTATTTGCCAGAGGTTCCGTAATCCATACAAGTAAATATTGCATAAACAAACAGAGAAAAGGAGTACAAATGTCTTCATCTTCCTTGCCGAGCTGTAGAAGAGGTATAGGTAACACTGCAAAAGCACCAGAGAGACAGTGTTAGCATTAAATTTTTTCACATGAAAAAGACAAGGGGTAATGTGCACAAGTTACTCCTGGAGACATTTTGATTAGACACAAGGAAGATTTCTGACAGTGAGAAGAATCAGCTACTGCAATAATCTCCCCAGGGATGCAATGGACTCACCAGCACTGAACACTTAAGATTTAGCTGGACATGGTGCTGGACCATCTAGTCTAGTTTATGCTTTGCCTAGGAATATTGGACCAGATGATCTTTGTGTTCCCTTCCAACCTTGTATTCAGTGATTCTATGAAAATATGCACATATAGATAGGATACACAGGTGCGAATTACTGGCACATCTGTGACTCTTGGATGTGCCTGCTAGCACAGTGATCACTAAGAAGCCCAAAATTTCTCTTCAGTTCCTCTGCTGAAAAGTCCACCAGCAACAGCCAGTGGTGGTCTCAATCTAGAACCTACCATCTAAACACAGATATAAAAAGAGGTCTGTCAGCACAACTGGCACTCCTCCTGCCTGTCTCAACCTGGACTAAAATGAGTCTGAAAGCTGAACCAGCTTTCAAAAACTACCTACAATTTTTACATGACAAAGGCTTAGAAGCCAGAAAACAGCAAACCCAAATATGCTTCTGCCATATTTGTTTTTGGGATAAGTAAAGGGCTTCATTCTGTAGACTTAACTGTTTCTGTTAACAGGTTCAGCTAGGGCTTCTTTTCTTTTTAAATTCA
Source organism: Forpus xanthops (assembly GCA_032466535.1). Taxonomy (NCBI): domain Eukaryota; kingdom Metazoa; phylum Chordata; class Aves; order Psittaciformes; family Psittacidae; genus Forpus; species Forpus xanthops. The sequence goes on from JASSUY010006408.1 coordinate 12,740, forward strand.
AGCTCAGGTGGAACCCATTTGCTAAGTATGTGTGAAGAGCAACAACCCTTGGAGAAAACTGAAAACTCAAAAGTGCTGGCAGAAGAGTTACTTTTTTAACTCAGGCAGTAGCAGATCATGCTTTCTCACTTAAGGTCACAGTTTCCAACTGTGCTGATGACACAAGTAGAGATCAGCATGCAGAAAGCACTTCACATTTAAGCTGAATTTAGGCACAAGCATTTTGCAAAGATGACTGCTATAGATCAAAAGGTAAGAAAGAACTCCATTTAGCTTCTCTAGCTTTCAGGTACTAACTGGAAAAAAAAGCAGATCAGAGCCTTTCCTTGTGAAGAATGACTTGCATCAAGTATTTAGCTCACAATTATTATCTCCATCTTAAAGCTCTAAAAGACAGCTTTCAGCTTTTTATTGCATTTTAGTAAACACAACAAAATTTATCTATTATGGTTCAATAAATAGCCGCTGTGCAAGTTTTAAATACCACGGATAAATAAGTCTTGAGACACAGGTCCCTAAACCATTAACCAAATGCAACAGTACTAAGCAGTGAGTATGCTGTAGGCATTATATTACTTCTGTGAACTAGTAAATAACCCAACCACAGCAGCTTGTTGCAGTGGCAGGCTGCAAATTAAAAAATTTCCAAACAATATACTGCCCTCAAGGTAAAAGGTTGTGGACCACTGTTTAAGGCCTTTTAAGGAACCTCTCAAGAAGAAACCATCTAGAACAGATAATACTTCCTCATTCAAACATTTTTTGCGTAAAGGATGTCAGAGAAAATAATCACAGAATGATTCGGGCTGGAAGGGACCTTAAATATCCAATAGCTTCAACCCCACTAACATGGGCAAGGACATCTTCCACTACATCAAGTTGCTCCAAGTCCTGTCCAACCTGGCCTTGAACACAGCCAGGGGTGGGGCAGCCACAGCTTCTCTGGGTAACCTGTGCCAGTGGCTCCCCACCCTCACAGTAAAGAACTCATTTATCACCATTTAGCAGACCATTTGGCATGTCAAAACATGAAAACACTGAAAAGTCCTGCAACTACAGTTTGTGAAAGGTCAAACTGTGCCTTCAACTGTACTTGTGCCGCTTCATTGGAATACCTCAGCGGAATCACCTAGGTAGCATACTAAATCCCAAACTGTTCCCCTGCTTAGCTGAAAATTATTTTGTCTTGTATATTATAATATTAAAATAACAAGAAAGCATTTTATTTACAGTTAACATACCTGAAAAACACAGGCTAGAAAAGGTAGAAAAAAAGCTATCACGTTTCCAATTCCTTCATGGTCCTCCTGTTTAGATTAAAAGAAGTAACAACTGCATCAGGTACAGCTTTTAGCAAGCACTGCTTGATAATTTTAGAATGTTGTATTTCTTCAAGTAAGTCTCATTCTAGTTTATGTTGATTGACTGTAACAGTGTTAAACAGCAAGATCAGTATCACTGAATGCAAAACGAAGAACTGAGGCTTAGGTGATGATTCTTGCTAAATAAAACTGTGCCACCATACAATCAAGACACTTTTTTTTTTCCCACTTTTTAAAAGTTGTGTAAGTTTTTTAAGCACATATGAAAGTGTAAACAAAAGCATCTAGAACAAAATACAAGACTGGGGGGAAAAAAAAAAAAAAGCAATCCAGCCAGCCTGGCACGACTTAAATATTTCTCCAAATTTTAATGTCCTAGAAAATAATGAAATGCCATGTGTTACAAAAAACAACAAACACAAGGTCCAGCAGGTGAGCAATCAGTTGTGCATTCCCTGCACAAACATACTTTGTGCAAGAAAGTGTATGCTCTGCTAAGCGGAAGAGCCACCCTTAACCTGGTTACCCAAACAATTCACTCCTTCTGACTCATGTACAAGTTTCAACTCAAGCAGAATTACCTGAAATGAATACTCTGCTAGGTGAACTCCTCGAATGAGATTCAAAGCTCCACACATGATGTTCAAAACAAGTGATAGAATGCCCAGGGGAGTCACAGGCTGCATTCTGTAAGTAGGCACTTAAAGAAACAAACAAACAGAAAAAAAAAAAACAAAAAAACACAGACACTGAAAGCTCACAACCCAAATTAGCTCATGCAGGTTTTAAACACTCTCAAAACTTTCCATGGCTGCTCCAGGGAAGACCAATTATGACTAGAAAAATGTTTTTTCTTGCAATATGCTGTTTAGTTCTTCAGGCATTTACAAATCAGCAAAGCTCTGGAATATTTTTTAGAGAGATTAAGCAACAGAATTTGTTTTTGAGCTATTTGGCATTAACGTCTTCTACTATGGTGCACACAAATATTTTTCCACCACTTATTACAGTAGATTAGCATACCTAACACTCTTCACAGGTCACTAGAAGAGCCAGACGCTTTAAGGACTGGTCTGGGAAAGAGCTTAAATTTTTGACACCCACAAAAGCAAGACAGCAATTCACCTCTTCCTCAACTGTAATTGACTGTGTCTGTGGGAAGAAACTAATATTTCTTCCCACCAAGCTTGAGGTTTCAGGCTGGGATACAGAAATCTAGTTTTACCTGCATAACTTCCACACAGCATTTGGTGCCCTAATCAAGCAGTTGACAGGACTCAGCTGTACAGCCAAGGACTTTTGAGACCCTGCTGCTAGAACAGCGGTAGGAGTTGGCAGGATGATACTACCTAGTCACAGCAGGGAAATGTCTGTCACGGAACTTCTGGGACTCTCAGACTGACAAAACATGGCCAAGCCAAAACGTGACCAGCAGGATGACGGAGAGGATTCTCACCCGCTACTCTGCTCTCGAGAGACACCCCCTGCAGTCCTGCATCCAGCTCTGGGACCCCAACATAAGAAACACAGAGCTTTTGGAGTGATTCCAGAGGTCACAAAGATGCTTGGAGGGCTGGAGCACCTACGCTATGGAGACAGGCTGAGAGAGCTGGGTTTGTTCAGCCTGGAGAAGAGAAGGCTCTGGTGAGACTTTAGAGCAGCTTCCACTGCCTAAAGGGGATTACAAGAAAGCTGGAGAGAGGTTTTTGACAAGGCCAGTAGGCACAGAACACAGGGGAATGGCTTTAAATTACAGAGGGGAGATTTAGATTAGATATTAGGAAAAAAAATTCTTCCCTGTGAGGGTGGCAAGGCACTGGCACAGGCTGTCCCAAGAAGCTGTGGCTGCCCCATCCCTAGCAGTGTTCAAGACAAGGCTGACGGAGCTTTGAGTAACCTGGTCTAGTGGAAGGTATCCCTGTCCATGGCAGAGAGTTTGGAACTAAATGAGCTTTAAGGTCCCTCCCAACCCAAACCATTCTGTGATTTTATGAAAACCAGGGTCTAGGAATTAAACTGGATGCTGTATTTTTTTGTCTTTGAGCCACATTTTACAGTACATTACAATTCCCTTTCTTCATGTTTCACATATAGTGAATTATATCACCCTGCATTCCCACCTTCTCCACTACTACTACATAACACCCACACCTCCAAATATCATTTCTTCAGGATCATCTAATTGATACATACCTAATTAAGGTCAAAGCAATTATTATAAATGTGTATTCAACTTTGGAACCTGCCACTTCTAATTCACTTTTGGTTGTACAAATCTCACCTATTTTTCTTCTAGCTGTGCTCACTAATGCAACAACAGATACCACACCTAGATACTCACCTACATTTTGTCCCTGCCCTTGGCTCATCACAAGTAGAACACCATCAGCATAATAAACAGGAAGGTAATTTGCAGCTCAGATATGAAATCCAGATCCTCTCCTGCACCAACATCCATAAGATGCAGGAGAGAATGAATTAGCCCTCAAGACTCTCAGTCTCGTACCCAGATGCAGCCAGCTCCTGACTACTACAGATAAACCATGTGACACAGCAGACATGGTCTCTGGTTTTTGTTTCAGTGACAGATGAAGCACAGTAATAGCTTAAATATTGCAGTACTGAATGGTTTAAGACAGGAAAACACTCTGTGTCTTCTCCTTCAAGAGAGATTTTGATAGATGGATGTAAAAAAAGTCTGTTGACAAATTAATACAGGAATATAAAGCATCTTTTATTAAGTGTCAATGCGATTACCTTGTCTGGCGTTCATTCATACATCCATAATTTAATCTCCAAAGCAGCCGCAAAAGGAACTGTATTAATTCAATTTGATACATGTCACATTATGAAGCATCACTGTATATTACCGTAATACACATGTTCATGTACATAAATCGTGCAAGTAACCCTATCATTCATAGGCAATTTTGCTTTTTTCCCCCATGCAGTGAAATCCAGGGTCCAGTGTGCTGACCAGAAGCTGTACCAGCATATTTGTTCATGCACTGACCCAAGTATGAAGTTTCCAATTATTTTTGATAAATTAAGTAACATTACAGCTATGTATCTCTCTCTCATGGAAACTTACTTATGTAGACTGTCATTTCTTCTTCGTTTCAAAGGTTTACTTCAGAGGCACATAATGTCTCTCAAACAAAGAAAAATTATCAAGTGCAAGTGTCACTCATTGTATTCTGCAAACCATACATGTCAAAAGTTTCCATTCCCCAGGGAAAAACAACGCAAGTCTCCATATACTGCTTCTGTAGCAAAGAATATTATGTAAAAGTTACTAGCTACTTTTGTTTTTTTCCTATTGTCCAGATAAAAAGAATTACTATCACAGATGCAGGAGAGATTACAACATCCAGTTGCTCAGGGTTCAGATTGTGTGAAAACTGATCTCTAAATTGTTTGCTGTGGAGCTTTATTTCTTCTATATCATAGAATCATAGAATAGTTATGGCTGGAAAGGACCTCAAGATCATCTAGTTCTACCCCCCTGCCTGGGGCAGGGACACTTCCCACTAAACCATGCCACCCAAGGCTATGTCCAACCCACCAGCAACAGATTCACAACTTCCCTACACAACCCATCCCAGTGCCTCACCACCCTTACAGTAAACAACTTCTTCCTCAGATCCAATCTAAACTTTCCCTGTTTAAGTTTGAACCAGTTACCCCTTGTGCTTTAACTACAGTCCCTAATGAACAGTCCCTCCCCAGCATCCCTATAGGCCCCCTTCAGATACTGGAAGGTTGCTATGAGATCTCCATGCAGCCTTCTCTCTTCTCAAGGCTGAACAGCCCCAACTCTCTCATCCTATCTTCATACGGGAGGTGCTCCAGTCCACTGATCATCCTCGTGGCCCTCCTCAGGATTTGTCCAACAGTTCCATGCCCCTTTGTATGTTGAGGACACCAGAACTGCACAAAATATCATTCTGAGGTTTAATTCACAAACTGAAATTGCACAGTACAAGTGAGACAGGTACTGTTAGGGAGAAATTACTACAGTTGCTTGTGTGAATTCAATCATTTTTATAAACAGAATTTCATACTAAAATTCCTTACTATACTAAATAACTGAACAAGAGCACTCTTAGTTTAAGACAGGACAAATTTGCAGAAGCACAATTAAATGCTAATTTGGGTTTGAAACTGATACGACTCCAAAGGAGAAAAGCTGTGTACTTCAGGATACAAGAACCGTAACAGAAGATGTTCTGAGGACTGTAGATTACCTAGCACTTAGGAAAAATGCATCTGCATATTTGAACATTTACAGAACAAGTCTGTGTAAACACCCTCACACAATGAAGAAATTAAAACCTTCGACTAGAAAAGATTTTCTGAACAGAGGCCTCTGGCTATTTAAATGGAGACTGACACAGATACCAGTACCACACTCCATCCTGTCTCTTCAAGGCACAGCACAGCAAGGGTTTGACAACGCATCACATACCCAAAGCTGCAGATAAAGACAGTATCAGGAGTGAAAAATGAAATCAGACTCAAAAATTTAAGGTAAAATATAATCATACAAAAGAGAGATACAAAAAGACTTCAAAACAAACCTGAAAAAGGACCCTGTGAAGGGCTCCCTGCAGGCCTACAGGGCTCCCTGCAGGCCTACAGAAGACTGTTAAATTATGGAGCATTATGCTCCCCTTGATGAACAGCATGCTTACTAGCCAAATAGCGTAAGTTGTTGTACTTCACAGAACCAATTCTGATGTAAAAACTCTCCCTCTTCAAAGAAAGCTACTTCAGATTTCTTCTGTATACAGACCTCACTATACCCAGGGGTTTTATCAGCTCTGCTAATATCAAGAAAAAAGGTGAGGCTTTTGCAACAGCAGCTGAGTTTGTACAGATATGAATCAAGGATACAGTGCTAAGATTGTTCTAGCAAGAATTGGGCTGGGTTTAGTTAAACAAAGGAAGGAACAAACAGAAGGAAGAGTAAAAAAAAGAAAAATAAAGCTCTTGTTCCCATATATACTAACAAGGACAAAACTGCCCCGACTTTTCGGACTCCTTTCACACTAAAATAAGGAGCCAAGGAATGTGATCACACAGCTCAAAATAAGACAAGAACCAGCTACAACCATGTAAGGAGACTGATGTTTTTGATCAATCCACTGACTGATCAACCCTCACTAGAGAATGTGAAGACAATTAAATTCTGCTCTCCTGCAACCGTAACACTTCTAATATATGCTCAAGAAATCTCCTATAGAAGAGGTGTAATATAAATAACATTAACATGGGAATAAAAACTATCCACACAGCTAAACTTAGAGCAGTAAAGTGGTAATGATGAGAGGAGAGAGACATAAGTCAGGAAAGCTGACTCCATCTGAAGGAAACAGATGATCATAAACATGATCCTTAAAATGAAGGCAGAACAATCTGGAAGAGTATTAGCGTTAGACCAGAGAGAACAGCCAGAAATACAAAGCCAGACAGAAAGTAAAAGAAAGTAATTAAGAATATGGGGGAACTGAAAATATATTTCTGATCTGTGGATACAGACTAGCTTTCAAATGTTTACTGGCACCAAAACTGTTCACATTAATGTAAAAAACTTCTAAACCCAGTCACATCATTAAAATATTTAACCTTCGAGTTCTAAGGCGCACTCACAAATCTGATGGGCAAACAAAATGTTCCCAATTCTATGTTTTTCTTCTTCCTAGCCATTGCCCCTTTGTCTTTTTACTTAAAATAGGTACATCAGAGTCCAGCTCATCCATCAGAAACAAGACTGAGCAACAGGAACTTCATTTTATTAGTGCTGTATAAGCCAAGAACACCACAGAAAGCATAGAGACAAGCTCACAGTTCTCAGGCTGCATTTAAATCACAAAGCTAATACAGTTAAAACTCAGACATGATTTAGTGGTGGACTGAACAGTGTTAGGTTCACAGTTGGACTCAAAGGTCTTTTACGACCTAAATGATTCTATGACGTCATTTTATAGAGGAAAAAGGCAAGATTTTGAGTACGCAACTGAAAAACAAATAGGATGATACCAATTTTACAATAAATAAGTATGGCTTAGTACTTCTAAAAGCAGGTAGAATCACAGAATGGCTTGGGTTGGAAGCTCATGTGGTTCCAACCCCACTGCCATGGGCAGGGACACCTTCCACTAGACCAGGTTGCTCAAAGTCATGTCAGACTTCATTACAAAAAGGTAATACATCAATATTGTGCATACACATCAAGCCTCTATGTGTTGTTTATACAGAGATACATATTCTCTTTCAGAGTTTTAGTCAAATGCATTATATTTTAAAAAAATAAGGTAAAAGGAGAAAGCAAAGCAGGGAGAATAACCAATATGGAAAGTTTGGGAATGAGTTTTACCCTCAGCTCATATTTCTCTAAACTTTTCTTTCTTCAAACGTGAAGCAACCCAGTCACACTGTAATTACGTATCTTCTATTAGAATCTGCAACAAGTAGTGAACTAGTTGAGCTTCTTTTCTCACAGAAAATTTAACAAAGAACTACTTAGAAGCATGAGACTTTTTAACATGCAGAATGCAAAGTCCAGTTACAACCAACTGTCCACACAAAAAAGCTGGTCCAAGGCTAGAAAGAAAAATACTACCATGAGTCCTTAAATACTCTGACGCATACCTACTATAATGTTAACTATGATAGAAAGGCAGTCTTCTTCCTTGAGTTTAATGCACATGATATGTATATTTCTCAGTACAAAGTGAACTGCTGCTGTTACAGGCTTTTCTACTGTTCGCAAAGTTAAGGAAGTCTATTGTCACCTGTGTGTAGTAGTAACTTACCAACCTCCACATGAACACCCGCATGCCTGCCATTTGCCATTCCATTCATCAGCTCCATATCCTCTAGTTTTAGCTGAACTGGGGGCTGGAACTTCAGCTCCTCCTCAATCTTCTCCCAGTTGTCCTTCATTTGAGAGCGATTTGCACCATTAAAACGGCATTTCATTTTCTGAATAATGTTATCTGAAACAATATAAAAAAATGACTCAATTAGCTTTGCAAAAGTTAAGAGCTTCAGGTAATTATTAATCAAATCACAGCATTCTTTTGAACTTTTTTATTTCTTCCTTCATTTCTTTTATTACTAGTTTCAGGTATAGAATTCCACTCTTGGTTAGGGAGAAAAACATCTCTCCTAGGTACATCACACCCACTCCCTTCTGGATACTTTACATCTCAACATCCTGCCTGCAATGGATTGAAAACAAGCTTTCATATTTCAGACTAGATTTAACACATATCTTAAACTACTCATGAACTATATGAGAAGCAATTCCATGTCGTGTTTTAACAACATCAAGGATAAGGGCTTTTCTCCAAGCACAGAAATAAATTAATTCAACCTATATTTGAGTCATGAAGCAACTTTGACTGGCAGTCAATTCCAGTGATTCTACCAACATCCAAGCCACACATCTACATACAGATCAGCCTACTTCTTCTTTCACACTTCAAATTTAATAGCATTTGCTAGCAAATCCCTTTCCACAAATGTGGCTGCTGGTTTGACAGGAGTTGCACTGAGTACAGAATTTTTTGAAGTACTTACTGCTGACATCTCCAGAACTGAAGTACCTCACTGTGGATACTTCCCATTTAATTGTGCAAAGATATCAGCAAATTTAAGCTGTTTCAAATGCTTAGAGAAATGAAATGCAAAACCATTTCTTTTCCTAAGATATCCTATAAGTAAAATCCATATCCTTAAGATCTGCATAGGTTGACCACAGCTGCTACTGGATACGATACATATGTAATAGCTTAATCACAAGTTCCTTAAGCAGAAGGACTTCTGTGCTGAATACACAGCACCATAAGCAGTACTTAGCGAAAAATTCTGTATTTTATCTTAAGTGAATCTGCTAAAATCAGCTGTAGCTACCAGGCAAAAAGCTAAGATCTTAGGCATTAAGTGGATCTTAGCTTCAAACACAGAAAAGGAACTGGGGCGGGAGGTGGGATGGGTGGGAGGGCTGAGGAAAGGAGAAGAGGGGTGGGAGTACCACAGCACCATTAGATAGCCTCAGTACAAAATGCTGTACAGTAATAGAAATTAAGAAAAGGCTTTTTTTTTCTTTAAAAAGAGACTTATGCAATTGAGGGGCTAGACATTCCCAAATTCCTACTCAAGCTTTTTTTATTTTTTTAAAAAAAAAAAAAAAAAAGACAGTAATTTGGATCTTAGTATAGAATTAAATCATGTCTAGAATTTGCCCTGCAGGGAAATCCACCCAAGATGGCTATATGTATCATACGCTTTCCTTGTAAATTTCTCAATCTTTTAAGCATGAGCTTAACACTATTGCTGAAATCTGGACAGAAGTGTGCTAACCACTGCACTGTCTCATCCTTTCCCAGGAAAGTTTCTCACTGCAAGCAAATTGAGGTTTGGAGAGGTATGAGGTACAGTAGAGCAGCTGCTCCTTGGCAAGAAAACCACTTATTTCAGATTAAAAAAAGAACACTATGCATGATTATACAGCATTGTGAATTTAACTCATGTCAGAAGTAAAGCTGCCCGTAATAATCTATTCCATCTCCTTTTTTTCCTGTACCCATCTATCTCTACTAGTCAGATAGTTTTAATTAAGTTAGAAAGTATTTGAGATAAGGATCTCTTTATCTTCCTGCGCTTGTTTAGTAATCACCACAACATTTTGTTCATCTATTAAAGACACTCTAAAGAACTGCAAACCCAACAGTCTAATAGTTTAAGACAAATGTAAGCTCTCCCTGCTCCTCCTACACATGGCAAAGGCACGCACATTCATTTTCACGATCAGGCTTTGGCCAGGAGACATTGTTTAACATCATAAAAGTAGGAGACACACAATTAATTCATTCTCTATTAGAGAACAAAATTACAAACCAAATTCAAGAAAAGCATATGGTCTGGAAGCTAAACCAATGCTTGTTATATCATAAGAAGCAGCAAATTCCCACTGAAGCTCCTCCAGGAAGCAAAACGCCATGACGGTTGAGTAAGTGCTGGAACAGATTGCCATGCAGGCAATATCCCCAGAAGAGAGGAAACTGAAACAGAGAAAAAAAAATGAAAAAAGTAGTATCAACATAAAAATGTAAGAGAGCCATGCTGAATGTGAGAAGTAAGCTGCGCTTGCTGCCAAAATGAAATGTATAGACTGCGCTGAAAGAGCAGACTGCAAAAAATGCATGGTTTGCGCTGCTGTAATAGTCATGCAGCCTCTGCAGATCTAATATCTACTCTTAACTCATTCAATATGCCTTGGCATAATAAAGATCACAATACAGACTTTATGAAATTGCTCCATTAGTAAAAATTAAGGACATTATTTTTCCAGGCTGCCTTTAAATCACATCAATAAGAAAAGAGATAGCCAGAAAACATCACTGACAAGAAGGTTTGGAAAGAAAACAGTGTCTTTCCACAAACAAAACTACACCCCAGCAAGCCTGTTCACAGGAGGCAGGCAGATATATTCATTGCTCCCTTTGATATGACTTCATCTTAACAGTAAGAGGTATTTGTCAACTTGTACAAACCAAGACAAACACTGTTACTGTGAAATCATTTGTAACAAATAAAGATGAGTTTGTATCAGATACAGCAGTAAAAATTCTACTCCAAAAGGGGTCCCTCTAACACTGAAGCCATGTTTATGCAGAAGTTTCCATTTAAACATGACTCAAACAGGGTATTGGTCTGACCAAAATGTAGGTGTGTATTTAAGGATGAGAGAAATCACTCTCATCTAGGCTTCTTTAAACAAGATAGAAGCCAGGGCACCTAGTTCAGATGTCAGCACTACATGCAGATAGTTAAACTTCCACAACCCCCACCGTAATTACAGATTCATAAGCATCTCTGAAAGAAGAGTGAGGAAATCTTTTCTCACACATTAGCCATTTGTTAGATCAGCATGAAATCAAAGTTTTGAAGCTGAACTATTACTCTATGTATTTTTTCTCTTTTCTACTATTTATATATATCATCCCTCTCATAAAGAAATACTTGTTGCTTCTATTTTATCACATTTTTTTTTTTTTATTCATTATACCACGTACTTGGGATTTATGGTCTTCATTAGCTCTGTGAGAGCCTGGCTGCGCTGCATAGGTTCCCTAAATTCTTTTCGTCTCCAAACTCACAGTTGAGGACCAACACCATACCTGTGTAAAAGTACCTTTTCCAAGCTGTCAATAATTTATAGCCTTTTTGCCATGTATCTGCATGCACTCACTTCCAAGTCCAATGCATAGCTACTTCTGTAGCAACTATATTAGATTAAAAGCAGAACACATGAGCATTAAAAGGCACAAGTTCACTTTGAGGGAAAAAGAATTAAAATGCTAACCTCTGCTTTTCCAACTGATTCAGTGTAAGTCCACATGTCTACTTTCTCCAACCACTCCCCCAAAAAAGGGGTACTTAATTTCAGCTCAGCGTTACTTTTTCTTATGTTTGCTAACCAGACAAGTAATCACAAGCTAAAACTCAATTTCTTAAAATAAAGACTAACAGATCCTTGTCCAGTAAATAAAACCAAAGATATATGATTTGTCCACACTGGCTATTGTCAGCATGCTTCAGGCCTCCTCAAGGCATATCAATCAGCCAGAGGTCTAGACTCAAACCCTTCTGGTATTTGGAAAACAGAGCAGGCAGTATGCAGGAAAGAGTCGTGGTAGTTTTGTGCAAGCCAGAATCAAATGAAAAGGATTTGGGGTTTAGACTAAACTAATTAATTACTAGGCATTAGGATACTGTCTTAGAATGTGTTTGTAGAAGTCCAGGATATTCCAATTGCTAATAGTAACAATTACTGCCTACTGAGCAGAAAACATTAGATACAAAAATGAAAACTAAAATAAGCAATTCTTAACCTATGCTTACTAAACTGAGTAGGAGCTGTGTGGCTGTGGTGCTGAGAAATAAGGTTTCAAAATACTTGGAGGTTACAATCTAGACATGAGTGGCAGATCTTCAAACTGCAGTTAGGCACTATAGAATATACCTAAAGTTTAACTAACCTCAAGTCAAACATTTCAAAACTTAAAAAGTAAAAAAAACATAATTAAACAAAAGCAGCAACTTACTGTATACTCAAGTCATGTCCTTTTGCTGTGCCTCGACTTGGATATTGTGCCAGAATTGAGGATAACGCCTTCAATCTCTTTCTGCATTCCAGAAAGTCCTGGTTGAAATGAAAATCTGTGGAGGCTGAGAGGGGAAGTCCATCCCTCACCCGCACCACACAGGCAAAAAAGATCATGGACATTCTCCGCAGGCGTACACATGAGGACAACCTGGAAAAGAAATATTGAATTAGGTTAATAGATGTCATATTAATTACTTACAATTTAGCATTCTAGCCAGGAATATGTCGAGGTAAGTGTTCATTCATCACTGCTTCAGAACAGTACCCTCTTGTAACACCACTACAAACAAAAGGCAATTAAACTGCTCTCAAAGTTCACAGCTGCAACAATTTTTTGCCTCTCAGACAAAAAGGCGAGGCAGGAGATTTGACAGAAGAATTACCCACCTGAAAAAAAAAAAACCTATTTTTTCTCCTTCTGCTTTACCTCAAGCACCAGAAATGCTGAGTAAAGTCCTTAAAGGTATTTATGGAAACCGGCTGTCATAGTTTAAGCCCAGCCGTAACTCAGAACCACACAGCTGATCTCTCACTCCCCCCACTTCTTCCCCACCCTGCTCCCGGAGGGACGAGGAAGAGAATCAAAAAAATATAACTCCCACAGGTTGAGGTAAGAACAGTCCAGTAACTAAGGTATGACACAAATCACTGCTGCTACCACCAATAATAATAATGATAAGGGAAATAACAAGGGAAGAGAATATAACTGCTCACCACCTGCTAACCAATACCCAGCCAGACCCAGCAGTGATCTCACCCTTACGGGTAACTGCCTCCAGTTTATATAGTGGGTATGACGTGCAGTGGTACAGGATACCTCTTTGGTTAGTTTGGGCCAGGTGTCCTGTCTCTGCTTCCTCCTGGCTTCTCCTCCTCCCTGGCAGAACACGAGACTCAGAAAATCTGTGGTCAGACTAAACATTACTAAGCAGTAACTGAAAACACCAGTGTTACCAGCACTGTTCCCAGGCTGAAAGTCAAAAATACAGCACTGCACCAGCTACTAAGAAGGAAAAAAAAAAATGACTGCTACTGCTGAACCCAGCAGGACACTGGCTAACTCCCTCTGACACAGCATCTTTACTGGTGCTGCAAATAGGTGCACTACTGTTGGGTTATTGTCTTTTCTAGTATAATACAGACTCAAAAATAAATTTCAGGCTACAGCCTGTCAGGCTCTTTTTACAGAATCAACTAGAACTAAATATAGAATAAAAGTTGCCCTCTCTTGACTTCTTACTTTTAGCAGATCACAAAGTCCCATGCAAAGTTATTACTGGGATTTACCTGGTGCATTCAGAACACACAAGAGACCTGTTCTTCAGACATACCAGGAGTATCCGTGCGAGATGTTATAAGGCTAATGCAGCAGCTCACATAATCTCTGAAAGATAGCAATAAGGAACTCTTTTAGAAAATGAACTAATGACTTATATGTCTACACATATTTACAATGCAAACTCTCCCATGCAGTGGGTAAACATGTCCTAGAAAGTATTTTGCCCAAAGAATAATCAGACAACTAAATTTCTTATCCAATATATCATTTCCTACATGCATTCAGAGACATTATGAAATGATATGGAAAGTATTTCTGATGTCCCACTCACTGTTTCTCAGTTATCCTAGCACGCTATGAAAGACCAGCTCTAATTCAGGCAAACTCCATAAATGAAGCATTAGGGAGGGGAAGAGAAAAAAAAAAAAAAAAAAAAATGGAAAAAAAAAAAATCACACTGTGAACTCAAAACATTAATAGCAGGAATGGCTGCTTTAAACAGCCCGGTATGAAATGATTCATTAAGATGCTCAAAGTTTCTTTGGAATATGTGTCTCATCATCAAGTGTTTTTCTTTTCTGAGAAGGTAAGAAAGCAAACTTTCTTCTAATTCAGGCCTTCATAAACTACTCTGTCTGTAAAGCTTCTCTACAGTCTCATACAAGTTGAGTTCTTACCATACACATCACTAAGAGGGTCTCATTTCTGCTTAGAACAGCACAATTTTATGGTCAATGGTTAACAATGATGAACTGCAACTTCAAAATACCCCAGTTGAGAAATGCCACAGAAGCAACACATTGAACACTCTCATTTACCTAACAGAAACCGGCTGAAGATGATCAGAAAAACGGAAAGGCACCAAACTTTGAAAACAAAGATATTTTAAAGAAATGTATCCAGCCTATGAAATTATTTAACTCACTATGCCATTAACAGCAAGAGCTTAAGATTAAAAAAATATATATGTATCTATGTATATTCACCACTAAGGATACCACCACCTGTAGTTAACCAACTGCACACATCAAGGTAGACAAACTTCCAAGACACACAAACCTTCATGCTTCAGGGCATAAGACTTTCACTAAATATCAGCTGCACACAGAAGGATACTCTGTTCTCCTGTGAAAGACGTGGTATCAGGCAGATTTCCAAATTAAATGCCAGACTTCACTGAAGGAGTCAATGCTTCTTTCTCGGAGAATACACCTGCTGTAATGCAGGGTCACACTATTACTGCTGTATTCAGCCAAAAGGATTGATCTATTTTTTTTTTTTAATCCATGATAATTTTAAATCTATGATTAATTTGATAAATCTCCCTGCCTGTGAATTTTTAGGTTTGCTGCTTAAGGGAATGAGGCTTATACAAGCCAACTGTGAGTGGGATTGGTATCTTATGTGCCCTTTGATTTGGTGAAAATAGGTAAATCTGTATAAAACAATGGTGCATCCCCAACAAAGAGAAAGGCTGATGCAGTGACTCAAATCTTAACAGCGAGCAGGTGAGCACAATCTCAGGGAAAAAAAAACTGGAAATGTGTTCATTGGTTCTGCTTCCTACAGAGTTCTCATTTACATCGTCTAAAGGAATGTCGGTATAGGTAATACTCTACTCTCCAACAGAGCAAAGTAGTGTGAGATTTAAGAACAGTATCTGTAAAGACTTTGAGGAGTTTAAAAAAAAAAAAAATAATCACAACAACAAGAAAAACAAAAACCACACTAGTTTTTTGTAGTTCAGGGGTTTGTCTGAAGTGTAGCACAAGCTAAACTAACAGAGGTGAAAGCCAACATTACCCCACAGAAAAGGGTAATGCCTAAAAATAAATCCATGCAGCTAGTTCACCTGTTTTCTGTGTAAATCTTCTCACCAAGCACTGGTCACCCAAAGTCATCCAGCCCTCTCCCTTCCCTTCCCACATTCTCCCAGACCACTCTCTCTGGCACATCTCAATGAAGCTTTGGGATTTGCTTTTCCTTTTCACAAGACTTTTAGTACTTGCACATCAGAAGGCGTTTTGTGCCCATGGCAAATAACAGTTTCTAACATCACCTCCCTTAAAAGCTTAATGACTTTCAAACAAATTTTGCCACGTCACCTCTATGTGAATACACACTCTCAAAACTTACTGGACTGATCAAGGTGCC
Source organism: Forpus xanthops (assembly GCA_032466535.1). Lineage (NCBI taxonomy): Eukaryota > Metazoa > Chordata > Aves > Psittaciformes > Psittacidae > Forpus > Forpus xanthops. The sequence goes on from JASSUY010006408.1 coordinate 28,674, forward strand.
CAACATAACCAAGTGAATCTATGATCTTACTATTTCAGGTTGACCAACCCTTCCCTCCTCCAGCCTCTCTTTGCAGTATGATTAGCAGCCCAAAGTATCTGCAACTGACTTTTACGTGGCAGGCCTTTGAACTCAGTACTGAACTTTGCCAATATACTTGTGCCTTTGATTAAGAGATATCAAATCTCTCTATACTCAGAAATAACAACATCATGTCAGGTCAGCTACTTTACTGGCACAAAACATGCAAAGTCTTGAGAAATTTTTTAAGCAGTTGTTTCAGAAGGAGCTTATGACTGAAGTAAACAAAGCTTTCCTCACTTTTTGAAGCACCTGTTAATCTAACAGCACTTCAGAAAAAAACTGTTCCTTGCAAGACTCTCATAAACAATACATATTTAGCAGTCTTATAACAAACAAGGCTTTCCACAGTATTCCCACAGCAGGCATCTGAAGCGCAGTTATTCTATCCCTCGCTTCCCAGGTAACAGCAGTCTCCAGTAACTACACAGGGATTACTAAAGCTGTCTTAATCAGACCTCTTACGCTTTACTACACTATTAGGCAAGCTTCTCCACTTAAGATGATTAGAACCAATTTACAAATGCCACACTTCTCAGACTGCTAGACAAACTCCGACTCTATTGTCTGTACTTAGAAAACAATCTACTCAAAAGGCTACTAAAGCAAATGCAAACCATAGTTCATGAGGGGACTTATTAAAAAAAACCCTGGTCTTTCAGAAATTATTTAATCTCACCATCAAAAGCACAGTTTCCTTCCAAGAATGGCACAAAACTAACAGGGAATGTCCTGTTATCAGTAGTTCCTTCAAGCATTTGTCTTCTCTCCTACTCAGACAAACTTCCCCTTTTTGTAGGCCAGTTTCAAAGCCAACAACATATAACCACTTTGTCAAGTTCTGCTCTTCCTACTGAAGGAAGAGCTTAAAGCTTTAGCAAACATAACCATAGCTCGGAGGCTCCTAAAGCACTCTGATGTTTTCTGGACATGGGATAACTTGATACACAATCATAACTACTCAACCTAATACATCTCTCCTCAGGCAGGTAAGCTTCGGAGGGAGTCACAAACAGCTACAGATAAGATGCCAGAACATGCAATAGATTAAGCCTGACTCATCAAACACAAAGCACTTAATAGTGATGCAGATCAAGTGCCGGTTTCAGCCTCAACCAACAAGAAGAGAAAACGAATTGAGACATGGTTCACTCCTCTTCCTCTGCAGGATCATGAGGTGGATTTTTTTCCTTTTCTTGCATACATAACATAGCAAATCTGAAATGCTGTTAAATTTCTCATCTTCTAATATTGCAGTAATGGTATTCACCTGCTACTTCCAAACTGTTCTCTCCCAATGCTTACAACAATGCTCACCAAGGTACAGCTATCACTGATTCACAATACAGCAAAAACCACTCTCCAGATTTAGCAGTGAATAAAAAGAATTTGTAAGCATGCTACCTTAGCTTTTAAAACACGATTTGTGGATATCAAGAGCTTATAGGCTCCTATAAGCCCCATAAGCTTCATTCTTATCCCTTTCAAAGAGAACCTAAAGCATGTAGAAAACCCTTTCCACCACAAATATGCTATGAATTACCAAAAATAACACGTTACACAAAACTCAAACCCCAACATTCAGCTTCCCAATCAACCACACTACCTCAGTGGACAGCCCTCCTAATTCTTGCCCAAAACACATCATACCAACTCTATGAGGCTCTGAAGCTCATTCTCTACATTAATCTCTCAGAAACATCATCCACCTTATCTGCCCCTGAACATGCACCCACCCTCACTAACCTGTACCCTGAAGCCCCCTAAAGCCCACCAGCTCATCTCCATACCTTCACCAGTGACGTAACTAAGGACCCTTCCCACACCCATCCATGGCACTATACATACCTGAACACTACTGACCCCTCTTCTCTTCCAATTAAGAATCGCAAAACCCACACAAGCAACCCCTTTCCACACTCTGCAATAAACCCAGACTACAGGTGAAATCCAAATCCCTCAGATCACAAGCCCTCACTGCCAGCCCAACCCAAGTCCCCCTTCCCCTGCACTCCTCAAGCACTCCAAAGAGCCCTCAAATCCTACTCCAACATCACAAGATCCTGACCCCCACACACACACCACGCACAATCCCAAGCCCCTCTTTCAACACCCCTCTCAAGCACCTCAACTCTTATTTCTCTGCCAGAGGACCCCACATCACCCCAGCTCTCCCCTCAGGGCCCACTCCTCCCCCTACACACCCTCAAACACCACACACACACACCCCGGAACGACGCGACATTGCTTATCCCCAGCCCTAGGGATCCAGAAGAGTACGGAAGAGGAAAAACACCTCAGACAAACCCCACAAAGGCCCCACTCTTTTCACCTTCCCCCGCCTCTTGCCACGGCCCCAGGCCTCACTCTCCCCGAAGCGCCGGCAGCACCACAACACGAGTGGGCCCACCCCCTTCCGCCCATAGAGGAGGTGAGTAGAGCGTCCGCGGCGCGGGGCACGCCGGGACGGCGGAGGCTGCGGGAAGCCCGCTCAGAAATCATTACTTGTCTTCCTCAGCGCCGAGCCTGAGTCGCGGCCTTAAGTCTCTTCGCAGCATCTATAGACTGCCCGCAGTGGATTGTCACACACGGGCAGGCTAACGCCGGCCTGAAGGTGAAGCCTATACTCGCAGGGAGGTTGTGGTCTCTATCTCAGCCGGCGCACTGTTCCAGCTGACGGTGCGGGAGAGGCACCGGCACCGATGCAGCAGCCGAGGCAGAGGGGGAAGCGGTGAGGTGTTTACAGTTGTGAGATATGTAAATATGATCCGTGTCAATAAAAAGACTAGTACAGAATTAAGTGATCTATTCCTTGTATGACCGAAACTGTATGTAATTTTTTTCTGTTTTAAAGTTGATCGTTTTGAACCTTGCTGAATTTGGCCACGGGCTCCCTGGGGGCAGATCGTGTGGATCTTGGGGAAATGAACTGCAAATGTTCCTTTTTGTTCTTTTATCTGTGAGACACAATAGGCAAGATAAAGACCGATGATGGGACAGCAACAGACATGCTAAAGAGTGGTGAGGAGCGATTAAGAAGGGGGAGAATCAGCAAGGCAAGAAAAGAAGGTGAAAAGTTTAACCCTAAAAGTCTGTGAGGTTACTGAGGAAGACTCTTTACTTCATCCCGAGACCCCTGCCTGAGACCACCA
>JASSUY010006409.1:0-11885 GCA_032466535.1 Forpus xanthops
CTTCTCCTTCCTCACCCCCAGCTCCTGGAGGGATGGGGAGGAGTATCGAAAGAATGAAACTCCCACGGGTTGAGAAAAGAACAGTCCAGTAACCACCAATAATAATAATGATAAGGCAATTAACAAGGGAAGAAAATACAACTCTCACCACCTGCCAACAGATACCCAGCCCTACCCCACAGTGAATCCCAACCCTTCTGGGTCCCTGCCCTTAGTTTTTACATCCTGGACATGACATGCTGTGGTATGGAATACCTCTTTGGTCAGTTTGGGTCAGTTGCCCTTTTGCGTCCTCCCAGTTTCCCCTCCTCCCTGGCAGAGCATGTGACTCAGAAAGTCCTTTGTCAGAGTAAACATTACTGAGCAGCAACTGAAAACATCGGTGCTATCAGCGCTGTTCCCAGGCTGAAAGTCAAAACCACAGCCCTGCACCAGCTACTAAGAAGGAGAAAAATAACTGCTACTGCTGAACCCAGTACACTGATCTATTAATTTTGTGCTGGTAATCCACAAATGGTGTGTTGTTCCAGGGTTCCTGAGCTAGAGTAACCTGAACTATAGATAACTAAAGCCAGTACTGAAGCAGAGAGAAGCCCTCAGGCTGATACCCTGCGCACTGTATGGTGATATCACAAAAGAAATCATTTCAGTGCAAAGAGCAGCACAGTGGCTTTCCATGATTCCCCTGGTAGGCCAGCATGTTGTCCTTTATTCGGTGCAAAAGAACATAAACCAATTCTGTGTAGAGCTCTTTATAAAGAATCAAGGAACCTGTCCCTTCCTCCACTCCCAAGGTTAAGTAACAGAGGGACCAAGTGATGAAATGGAGATAAATAGGCCTAAGCACATACTAAATTGTCATTTCATTTCCGTTTGATGAATGGTGCATCTGTTACCACGGAAGTTTAAGTGGCAAATAAGTTTATTTAAATGGACTTTAAGTTCCCACCCCAAGCCTTAAATAGGTTGAGTTTGAGTTTGTTAAATGACTAGCTTTTATGTACTTTTGTTGGACATGCGTTTCTGTCATGGGGGGAATAGAAGTGTATGTTGACAATACAGATGTAGTCTTGTATTCCCCTGAGAGAGAATTGTACCTGACAAAGACTTTAACAGACTCAACTGGAAGTGAAACTGTAATATTTTCAAAATACCTTTTTTTTTTTCTTAAGAATATTTCTGATGTGGAACCATTTATGCAAAATAAAACACAAACTTCTGCAGACCAGACACATTGTGTACAGTGAAATTTGATCACTAAAGGGTTAAACCATATAGTGCTTTTTTTTTTATTTAGCATAGCAGGCAGATGTGTGTTTTGTTACCATGGCAATCAGGGCTATAGTCTTAAAGAAGTTACAAAGACAGTCAGATGTAATGGTAAAAAAACTGTGATTTTCTTAGGCTGTGCCTTGTTTTGGATGGAAATGCTGGCTCATGCAGCTTTGAGAGTGAGCTCATTGGTTCAATTCACAATCCTCCCTCTCATTGCGCTCTCTCTCCCCCCGTCTCTCTTCTCTCTCCAGAATGGTAACACTGCCTTAGCTATTGCAAGGCGGCTGGGATATATCTCAGTGGTCGATACGCTGAAGGTTGTAACGGAGGAGATTACTACCACCACAACTGTGAGTTGCAGATGAATTCGAATGTCTCTCCTTTATTCAGAATGTTGTCTTTCTTTTCTTTCTTCAGGCTCTCCGTGTATCTCTGTCCTTTTTTTTTTCTTTTGTGGTTTTAGTGCTCCTCCCCTTCCCTTTTTGTTGGATTCTTGCAAAAGTGCTCTAATGCTTTCAGTCTTTTAAGCAGTGCAACACAACAGGCTTCACTAAGCTAGGTAGAAGAATTGGTGCGCATACAGATGGAAAACTATTCAAAAGCAGAGTAAAACCTTTTTCTAGGTATGGTCTCAGCTGCAAAACCAGACTTTCCAGAAGTTTGTGCATTGTCATTTAGGTCCTGTCCTGTTTCTCTTTTTGTGTCTCCTTTTCTTTCTCTCCTTATGTTTCTACCCTTTCTGGCACCTACTGAGGCTCAACCATTGCAGCACACCACAGCAAGTTTCTTAGCATTTGGGCTGTACCAGTGTGGACTCGTGCCAAGCTTAATGGTGCTCACTAGATGGCTCTGAATCACATCCATTATGTTACTCAAGTAACTTTCAGTTCAAATAGATACTGTTTTTTCCAAAATACAAAAGACTCTTTCCCTATGTGCTCAGTCTTGTCAGTCCTCCACACTCTTATTAGTCTGTATTTTGACTTTAGGGCTTGTGAATAGCCTGTGCTGAACAGCAGCAAGGTGATTCTGTCACTTCAAAACAGGAAAAATTGATATATTCTGACACTCTGGGAGGGGAAGGACTTTTACCTCGGACTTTTACCTCCCATCTATAAATGTTCTAGCAGGTAGGAAGGGAGAAAATTAGAAAAATTGCATAATTTAAGAAATGAATTTTAAATTAAATTTCCATTACTGCATTTTGTCTCGAAACACTATTTTTAAGTCATACTTTTTTTTGTTTGTTTGTTTTGGGTTTGGGGTTTGTTGTTTTTTGGTTTTTTTTAATGCAAGGGAGATGAGAGGGCTAGAAAACAGAAGATCTGGTTGTCACTTAGGACCTTGGAGTTATAAAAATCCACAGATTATATAGAAGATGCCACTGTTCCGTCAGGGATAGAGTTAGAGGAAAGGAAGAAATCCAAAGTCTCTTCCAAAGGTAAAGAAATGGGAAAATAAATTCTGGTTTTTTCATGTGCTGACAGGCCCACTGACAGCAGCAGAGGAAGATGGAATAAAAGTAACATGGCATAAGGTTACAAGTAGAGTAAGCCATTATTTATTAATGACCTGCAAAGATCAGACTGAGTCAGGTTCGGACAAGAAATGCCAGCATAATTCCAGAAGTCTCTTAATAAAGACTGGACGTTCTTGATAGTTTTGACAGTAGTTGTTTCATGTTGTTGTTTAACCAAATAGCACATCACACATGTGTGCATAAACACCAGTGTATCTATTCAGGGATTTAGAAAAAGAAAACCTATGTAAAATTTTTTGAGAAACTTCAGCTCTTCAGAAGTATGGTTTTTAGCCTCAGCTGTCACCTTTGCTGTGTCCTGACACACTTTTTCCATTTATGTCTCACGCAAATAGTAACTTCCTTCCTATTGTACATTGTGTTGCACTGTGGAGCCTAATGCCTTGTCATATATAGGTATTAGGTGCTTCATAATAACAGGGATTACATGATGAAAAGACACCTGCAAGTTATTTACTTTGGATAAATGTTTTTTTAAACATTGAGGGTAATGGGTTTTTCTACCAGATACCAGGTTCCTGGAGTTTAGGACTGTATCAAATACTGAACTTTACTTGCATACTTGACCTCTAATGCTTGCATGTAAGAGAAATATGAAATCTTGGACTGTGTCTGTGTGCAAAGTACTGCTCTTAAAAGTCAGGTGGGACCCCTCAATAAAGTCAGCAATTTTTTTAGCCATGAATTTGTCTGAATCCTGTACTCTGGTCATATAGAGAATATGATCCTCTGACAGTGGTGTTCATGGTGGGGAATGTTGATTAAGCATAATTCAGAACAAGTCCTAAGAAGGATGGCTAAATAACAGGCACTCCCTGCAATGAAGTTCTCCAGATGGTGGTGAAATTTGTATTGCCAAACCAGAACACAGCATTTAGCACTGAAAAAAAGGTGCTATCACCATAGCTACCTCATTCTCTGAGGTTGTAACTAAGTGATGCATGGTAGATCTTAGATGGGCTGCTGCTTTATTGATATTCAAGTCACTGGCATTTGAGATGAGGAAAAGTTCTCCAGTGCCAAGGCTTTTGGTCTAACTTTGAACAAGTTTTCCTCTTACTTGCATTAGTGTTATTATCAGTGCATCCCCATGAATATAAAGCAACAGAGGGAATAAACTGTGCTTATATTTACTCACAGATTAGATATATATGTAGGAAATAAATCAGAATAAGTCAGACTTCCAAAATATGGCTATGCAATTAAGTTTTGGAGTATTTACACAAACAGGTCTAGTCTTCCTGTGAAAAAATGAATGTAAGAGGAGCTTTGAGGTTGTTTACAGTATACTGCCATTGAATATACATATAGGTTTATATGCCTGAATTGCATACCTGGATTATTCTGTGTCACCAGTTAAAAATCTACCCTTACAATGAAAGTCTTGAATACAGAAGCATGCAAGTAATTGAATTCTTAGTGGAATTGAACAGTAGGAAGTTTGAGAAATATATATTGAGTAATTTTCAAAGTGGTATGGGATACAGATTTTTAATTTTGGGAGTATTTGACACTTCTAATGTGCCTATCAGTTACAAAAAAAAACCACCAACAAACCAACCACAAAACAAAAAAAAAAACATCTAGTATTATATTAAAAGTTAAAGACATTAATTCACAACTTTGATTGGGAATTGACGTAGAATCCGTGATTGTTGCTGAGTTGAGTATTCCAGAGATTTTTTTTTGTTCTTCTGAAATATGTATGTGCACACACACACACTCTTGTAATTCTGCTTTCCAAACTTCCTTTCAGTTGTTAAAATAGATAATAATTTTCTGTGACTAGAGCGAAAATCAGAAATAAAATACCATTACTTCTATGTAAATAAATAATGTCTATGAGCCTTAGTCAGGGGCCTCTAAAAACCTAATTTAGGAATAAATTGATACCATGATAAATTAACCCTATTTACCAGGGCCTGCAGAGGTAAGTTAATCAAAAGACAGTGTACAATATTTCTCTCTACCTGTGGCTTGTAGACTAGAGTATTGTAGTATTCTTTCACATCTGTGTTCTTCTAACTGGGGGAATTTTGTATGTAAGGTAAGTTGGGAACTCCAAGTTCTGGAATAAGTAAGGTTAGATGCCAAGTTCTCTTAATTAAATTTTGGTCATACAGCAGACAAAAAAACCCTAGCATTTGTGACTCTTAGGCAGATCCTTTCATTTCCCTTTCTGCAGAATTTGGTCACCTCCTCCTGCCTTTGTTTTCTTCCCCTCCTCCCTCCCCTCCCCAACTTTTCAGTTATTTTATGTGGGAAACATAAAAACTGTCAATAGAGAATTTGCAGTACACTTGTGTAGATGCCAATTACAATTACAATGCCAGTAAACTGGTACTCACATATTTATACTTTCCACTTCACTTGAAAAATACACAGCCCCCTTCACCTTTAGCCCAGTATCAGTGATTTTTGTTTTTAATTTAGGATGTGTTTGTTAACTTAATGCTGTATTCTTGAAGAGACAAGGTCAGTGTTACCTGAATGAGAGCATCCTCCCCATCTGCCATTCCTGGCTTTGTCATCCTACTGCTGCTTGACATTTCTATCTGATGAAAGCCTTGGAAATGCAGGGGAGGGGGGAAGTCATATTGTTAGAGGCATTGGGTGAGTATAAACTAGCTTTCAACACAAAACGTGTTGTGAAAAATGCTGCAAAAGAAATAGTGAATTTTCTTGAATCATGGGTAAGAGGGAATTCAGGAGGCCTGATTGGGACTGCCATCTGAAGGAAAGGGTATTGTTCTTTCCCTGTACTTTAGAAGAGTGAATTAAAACTGCAGTCACAATAGAATTAAAAAAAGTAAAGGAAGCTTTTAAAACAAATTTCTAAAGTAATTACACTGTTGGCAACTTTGTTACTTATAAAAGTGCAGTATGTTGCAATAACCAAGAATGCTTCTTTGTTGCTTTGTTAGACAAGAGTAAGAATCAGGGGATACTTACTAGGTTTTCTGCAACCAAAACTGCTATTGACTTTACTGCTTGATATCAATGGCAGTGACCATTTTCACAAAAGCATATTGCATAAGGAACTTGGGATTTGGCTGACATTAATTATTCCTCTTTCACTACCTCTGTATGTAATGTTAATTTATGCTCAATAGATACCATCTCCAGTAGGGAATGAAGCACTGCCTGGGTGGGAGTGTTGCAAGACACACTCTCCTGACATTCCTTTTTGTGCCAAAGGGGCACATCTGCTCCGACATACCTGAAGGACAATGTGTTGACTCCCCTCCTTGGCTCCTCAGTTCAGCTGACTGCAGATCTGGGTGAAGCCAGAGAAATACTGATTTTTGTAATGTGACTGATGCTTTTCTGATTACTGCACTTTTTTAAGTCTTTGGCATTTTGTCTCATGTATCTTAACACACTAAACAGTTTCCTGCAGGCAACTTTTTCACACCTTGCACTTCCTACATTTTGTCTCGTTCTTGATCTTCGTCTCCAGTGTATGTCTTGATGCTAAAAGGATGTCCCCAATCTTGTTTCAGCACCCCTGAACCTCTTCTGTTTTCTTCTGCAAGTCAGTTATGAAGATAAAATAATATTAAAATAAATCTTCTAGTGTTCTGTTCTGTGCTCTCATGCTTGAGCAATACCCTCCCAGCAGTCCTTGATCCATACTTTGTATCACAATATTTTAAGCTTTTAGGTGCACAAAACACATCATAATCTTCCAATTACTTTTTTTTATCCCTGATGTTTATGTGATTTGGGGGAATACACATGATTTATGAAAAGGATATCATTAATATGCAGTGTTGTCACTTTTTTGGGGGGAGAGAAATGCTTCAAGTGATCTGTGTTAATTCCTCACATCTTTTTTTAGTTTAAAATTTCACATCATTCATAATTTCATTTCCAAATGCTCTACGATTTAATTATTTCCATATGCCACATACAACTTTCTGAAGCTCTTGTTGTAGACATTACCTAATTAATTTTAAAATCAACTTGGAAACATCAAGCTGATTTTTTCTACATGCACCATTTATAAATAAATTTACTGAGACCTTTCTTTTCTTTTATTCCTCTGACCAGCTCATTATCTTGCTGTTTTTGTACTTCTCTGCCAGAATAAATGTTACTTCATATGCAGCACTAAGAATAGGAGCTTCTGGAGTAAAAATGAAAAAGAAACTTAGGGGAAGGGGAAGCACATTTTAAAATGTCTTAGCAGATCCCACTGCTGTTGCTGTTGCAAATATTCTGCTGCAAGATTTGTTGCTTCTTTTGGGTGTTTAATTTGAGGCTTGATGATTCTATTTTTGCAGACTGTGACAGAGAAGCACAAGCTAAATGTGCCTGAGACAATGACTGAGGTCCTGGATGTTTCAGATGAAGAAGGTGAGCAGCTTTGCTGAATTCCTGTTCCATATCACTTCTATAACCTGTAACACAGGCTCCAGGTAGCTGCTGAAGTACTTTGCCATCTTCATTTTATAGCGCTTGAAATGAAGTTCTATGTAATGGCCTTTTTTAATGACGTAATCACTATGGTATTTGAATAAAAATGCCCAAATTTGACCCACAGGAAAATTCTGGACCCCTACATCTCTTTCAGAAAGTTTATTTGAGCCAAGTCAACAAATTAGAGCATTTATTGACTTGCAATTTTAGAATTCAAATGTAGAGTTGTCCCATGTAGATCTGGACAGATAATTCAAATTGTAGAATTCAAATGTAGAGCTGGGTTTGACCCTCCCAGAAAGAGGAATCAGAGCAGTAAATATTTTGGATCAATGCCACCTATTGCAGATACATATTTCTAAGGGTCCTGCCTAATTGGAAACACACATGTGTAAAGATACATAATGTGGAAGGTGAGGGGGCTTTTCCTTTGAGGGAGCTTTTGGCACACACAACTCCCAGATACAGCTTGACATGAAGGATCAACATGCTAATAGGTTTGGCACTATTTCAGAGTCTGTTGTATGTACAGACAGGAGGCGTATGTTGTACTGCCCATATGTACATATGTTCAGTCCCAAAAAAGTGTCTGTGAGCTGGAGGGATTGATGAAGTACTATGGTTTTATACAGCACAGAATGAAGAAAATGGCATTAAAACATCCCTTTCTAAAAGGACACAAATGACTTCTTCCAAATTTTAATCACAGTCATCTTATAAATAACATACATTTGCAAGAATTTTCTAAGTTCTTTTTTACTCTTGTCAGTGTTAATGAATTTTACAGTATCTGACACATGCCATTTTACGGTTATTAATTCATTCAAATAATTGGTAGAGTGGCTACTTTCAGAAAGTTGTAGGAACACAGGCTGCAGATTGGGTTGTTTTCTTTTACAAAGTATAAATGCACTTGTGTTTCTAAATGGGACTGGATGTTAATGGCATTCAAATTCCTAAGCTACTTGTATTACTTTTTGAGATGGGATTTACGCTGATAAATGAATTACATTCTTGAGAAACTATGACACCTAGGCTTTAGCTGCTATTTTTTTCTTTAATGCTTGCAAAGCTTCAAGTGGCAGCAAATAAGTGTGATTCAAAAGAAATTATTTTCTGCTGCATTATAATCACGGAAATTATTTCTCAGGCATAGTTTTGATGCATTCCCCTATTTGGCAAACATGCAATTACGCATGTGATTATTTGCCTTAAAATTTTGATAGCCTTGTGTTCATTTTGCTGAATTTTCTCCCAGTCTTTTAAAGTACTATTTAACTGTCTTTAAATTCAAAAAGCCTATTCAAAACAATTTGTATGTTGTACAGCCTTTAAACAATCTGATGATGAACGCTTCAGTGATGGTGAAGCACATAATGGCACAGGTGCTGCTAGCAGAAGTTCCTGGAGTAAGACTGAAAAAATTTCTTCTTTTTGTTTAACTCAGATTGTTTTATTTTTTTGTTGAAGCAACATGAATTTGCTTAATCCAGTGCCTAACACTGCTCCTTTTTGTTACTTTTGAAGTGTGGCTGTGTATGCATTTCCTGAAAGGTGGGAAGAAGAAGGGAAGCAAGAAAAACCCAGATGTATTACTTGTAGCTAGAATATGCTGGCAGAATTTGCTGTGGCCATCCAGCATGACTAACGCTGTCTAGTGCTTTGAATTAACATTATCTGCTTTCTGTTACCATCTGACATCTGTTTGTCAATAGCCAGCATATACAACACAGTTACTCTGGCATGTTGCTACTCAAGGCTAAGTATTGAGAACTTCCACTGATGTATGCCTGTGTGATCTCACTGCAGGTTGTTAAGCAGGTTGGTCAGTTAAAGCACTTCATGCCATTGTCCTTGTAAAACCTATTTCTACAGGCAAAACATTCAGGATGTTGTGAAAATTCCTAATGTGAATGGTACTTTTCACAGGAACTTAAAATGGCTGGGGGCAGGAAGACTGCAGAACTGTTTTAATAACAAGGATGAAACTTTCAGTGATGAGTCTTTATAAGAGGCTAGCAAAGAGATTTCTTAAATGCTGTGTTTCTAGCTGCTTTAAAGTGACGCAATATGTTCTGAAATAAATTAACATAACACAGTAAACCTGCCATTTTGTAATTGTAATTATATAATTAGATAATTATATAACTATGAAACTGAACACAAGAAGAATACTTGAGCAAATAAGTATTTTAAATTCCATTGCTCATCATTGGAGATAAGTATTTTACCTGTTATATCTCATAGTTGTAAGACGTTAGGTTAATAATATAGTATTCATATTCCTAAAAGAAAATCAAGTGCAATGGCCAATCTTTGCACTATAAAATAAAGGGCCTTTCAATCTGTCAAATAGCTCACTTGATATGTGAGGTCCTCCTCTAAAAATCTTTTAAAATATTTTTAGTAGACTGAGTGTCCCACTAGGTCTTCTTTAACTTTCATACAGCATTTGTATGTTTACCAATTTGTGTTATTATTGAGAATTCTTTACCTTTTTCTGTACCTGAAAAAAAACCTTAGTCTTTGAAGAGAATCAGATTAAAAACAAACAAACAAACAAACAAAAAAGCAACACTTTTTTTTTTTTAAATTAGATTACCGTTTTTGAACTGATAAGTATCAGAGCTAAGTAGAGAAGCATACTGTAAGGGAAAGAGAAGCATACATGCCAGTAGCAGATGAGATGAACTTGGATTCATAAGCTTTTTTTCAAGGAACATGGGAGAAGTGAAAAAAAAGAAACTTCATAGGCTAGGAAAAGCATAATTATAGATAAATCCTACCTCATTTACTGTAAGTATGTTATGTTTGCCTACATGTATTAGAGGTTCTATGCCATTAATAAGTGCTTCCTGCTTTGTGACCATCAAGGCCAAAGATGTATCTGCACAGTTTTATTAAGCAGTTCATTCAAACAACACCATAGAATACGCGTATGAACATGTGCGTTTCTGTACTGTGTTTATACAATAGTCTGCAATGAAAAGTACTGTAGGATAATCATTCATTGTTATTTGATTAGTGAATTTGCAATACAATCACTGTTCAGAAGGTGACGGCCTGATCTTGCAAGAAAGTTTATGTAGAATTTTTCCTTGAGAATGGGGATTACCCTACAGTTTCCCCCAGGCCTAGCTGTTGAGTATTGTGGTTTCTGAAACACCTGTGTCAGCAGAAGTGTTTCATGTGGACAGAGTTGTGTTAAAAAACCTGTGGATTTTTACCATTGCGTCTAGCTTAACTGTTTGTGTTGCTACAAAGTTTGGTTTGTTTAAACCTGTTGTCGCAGAAGAAGACATTTGCACCTGAGGAATGCTTACCGCAGTAAAGGGCTATTGCTGCACCACATCTTAGAATTATAGAATAGTTAGGGTTGGAAAGGACCTTAAGATCATCTAGTTCCAACCCCCTGCCATAGGCAGGGACACCTGCCACTAAACTATGCCACCCAAGGCTATATCCAACCCAGCACTGAACACTGCCAGTGATGAAACATTCACAACTTCCCTGGGCAACACGTTCCAGTGCCTCACTGCCCTTACTGTAAATAATTTCTTCCTCAGATCCAATCTAAACTTCCCCTGTTTAAGTTTGAACCCACTATCTCTTGTCCTATCACTACAGTCCCTCATGAAGAGTCCCTCCCCTGCATCCCTATAGGCCCCCCTCAGATACTGGAAGCCTGCTAGGAATTCTCCACACAACCTTCTCTTCTCCAGGCTGAACAGCCCCAACTCTCTTATCCTATCTTCGTAAGGGAGGTGCTCAGTCTCCTGACCATCCTCATGGCCCTCCTCTGCACTTGTTCCAACAGTTCCATGTCCTTTTTATGTTGAGGACACCAGAACTGCACACAATACTCCAAGTGATGTCTGATGAGAGCAGAACAAAGGGGAAGGATCACCTCCCTTGACCTGTTGGTCACGCTCCTCTTGATGCAGCCCATGATACGGTTGGCTTTCTGGGCTGCAAGTGCACACTGCTGGCTCTTGTTCATTTTCTCATCAACCAATACCCCCAAGTCCTTCTCCTCAGGGCTGCACTGAATCTCTGCCCAACCTGTAGCTGTGCCTGGGATTGCTCTGACCCAAGTGTAGGACGTTGCACTTGGGATGGTTAAACTTTATGAAGTTGGCATCAGCCCACCTCACAAGCATATCAAGGTCCCTCTGGATGGCATTCCTTCCCTCCAACGTATCAACCGAGCCACACAGCTTGGTGTCATCAGCAAACTTGCTGAGGGTACACTCAATACCACTGTTCATGTCACATGTTCACTGACAAAGATGCTGAACAAGGCCAGTCCCAACACCGATCCCTGAGGGACACCACTCCTTGCTGGTTTCCAGCTGGACATTGAGCTATTGAGCACAACTCTTTGTGTGCGGCCATTCAGCTAGTTCTTTATCCACCAAGTGGTCCATCTGTCAAATTGATGTCTCTCCAACTTAGAGACAAGGATGTTATGTGAGACAGTGTCAGATGCTTTGCACAAGTCCAGGTAGATGACATCTACTGCTCTACCCCTGTCCATCAGTTCCTTAGCCTCATCATAGAAGGCCACCGTCTTGGTCAGGCAGGATCTCCCCTTAGTGAAGCCATGCTGGCTGTCACCAACCACCTTGTTGTTTTTCATGTGCCTCAG